>JADHKF010000006.1:654813-862251 GCA_019925685.1 Ceratocystiopsis sp. VPRI43766 | reverse complement strand
GGCGCCCCCCCCCCCCCCCCCCCCCCCCCCCCCCCCCCCCCCCCCGGGCTCAGTCAGCTTGGCACGTTGTCGCCCAAAAGGGGCTAGTGCTGCCTCCTCGTTTCAGGCAGATGCAATGCTCTGCATCGTTCGCTAAAACAGCTCGCCGTTTCTGCCTCCAGGGTGGGACAGCCCCCTAACGCCCAGCGCACCCGAGCTCATGGTGGCAGTGCTGGCCGCCAATCATACAGCCCTGCGCCGCTCCACCGGCCCCCAAATACCCATAGGTCGCCTCATCGCCAAAACATCCCCTTTCGCTTCTCCCTTTCTGTCCCATCGCATCTCCGGAGCACCGCGCCGCCGACGCCGCACGCTGCACGAAATTCACGAACGCCTGCTTTTTCGTCTCCCTCTTGATCTTTGTTTCTTATTGCCTGCATCCAGCCCTGCAAATGGTTGTTACGCTGCTACCATAGTTCCGCGAGCCGGAAATCTCCTCCTTTTCCTTTTCTTTTTTTTTTCTTTTCGTTTCTTCTCCTTCTTCAACGTGTCCCCGACCTTTCTTTCAGCCCCTAGATCTCTCCCGGCATGACCGGCCGACCTCCGCCCCCCGGCCCATCCGGGCCGTACGGGAGTGCGCGCAACAACAACGACCTCCTCCTGGACCTCGACGACCAGCCCGTGTACAACGGCGGCCAACGGTCCGACCTCAACGACGACGACCTCCTCCGTGCCTATTCCGCCGACCACGACGACGACCTGTTCCCTGCGGCACGCCCGTCCGTGTCCTACGACGAGTTTCTCGGCTCTGGCGCCCCATCACACCCCCATCCCTCCACGCGAACCGGCGCTGCTGGCCCTGGCGCCGCCGCCCCGGGCACCGCCTTCAGCACAGCCGACCCGGACGACCCCTACTTTAGCCATGTCGACCGGCAAATGAGCCAGACCTCGGGTCTCGGCAACTACCAGCGGTATGCCGACGACTTCGACGACTACCCGGACGACAGCCAGTCCTACTACCAGCAAGGCGGCGCACAGGGGGCTGCTGGCGCCGAGTCCCGCGGGCGGGCCATCGCCCGGAACCGGAACAGCGTGCTCAGCCTCGGCGGCGGCTTCTTTGGCCGTGCACGGAACATGCTGGGCCTGGGCAAGCCCGGCTACTCGGAAATGGACCTGCCGCTGACCGAGGCTGCCGCCGGCGCCCGCGTCAACTCCGATGGGCTGGACCCGCAAGCGGCCGGCGGCGGTGGCCTGGAGCCGCCGCCAACAGCAGGAGCAGCCACCAAGTCGCGGCGCTGGTTCGGCCTCCGCCGCCGCAAGATCGACCCGGCCACGCTGGGCCCACGCATCATCCACCTCAACAACCCGCCCGCCAACGCGGCCAACAAGTACGTCGACAACCACGTGTCGACGGCCAAGTACAACATCGTCACCTTCCTCCCCAAGTTCCTCTTCGAGCAGTTCTCCAAATACGCCAACGTGTTCTTCCTCTTCACCGCGGGCCTGCAGCAGATCCCCAACCTGTCGCCCACCAACCAGTACACCACCATCGGCCCGCTCGCCGTCGTGCTGCTGGTGTCCGCCGGCAAGGAGCTTGTCGAGGACCACCGCCGCAAGATGGGCGATCGCTCGCTCAACCTGGCCAAGGCGCGCGTCCTGCGCGGCACCTCGTTTGTCGAGGCCAAGTGGATCGACGTCGCCGTCGGCGACATTGTCCGCGTCGAGTCCGAGGAGCCCTTCCCGGCCGACTTGGTCCTGCTGGCCAGTTCCGAGCCCGAGGGTCTGTGTTATATCGAGACGGCCAACCTGGACGGCGAGACGAACCTCAAGATCAAGCAGGGCCTGCCCGAGACCGCGTCGCTGGTCAGCTCCAGCGACCTCAGCCGCCTGGGCGGCCGCATCCGCTCCGAGCAGCCCAACAGCAGCCTCTACACATACGAGGCCACGCTGACCATCCAGCAGCCGGGCGGCGGCGGCGAGCGCGAGCTGCCGCTCAACCCGGAGCAGCTGCTGCTGCGCGGCGCCACGCTGCGCAACACCCCGTGGGTCCACGGCGTCGTCGTCTTCACCGGCCACGAGACCAAGCTGATGCGCAACGCCACGGCCACGCCCATCAAGCGCACCAAGGTCGAGCGCCAGCTCAACGTGCTCGTGCTCGTGCTGATCGGCTGCCTGCTCGCGCTGAGCATCATCTGCACCGTCGGCGACCTGATCATGCGCCGCGTCGACGCGAGCTCGCTGTCGTACCTCGACCTGGCCACGACCAGCTCGGCGTCGTCCGTGGTCGGCACCTTTTTCAAGGACATGGTCACGTACTGGGTGCTCTTCTCGGCGCTCGTGCCCATCTCGCTCTTTGTCACGATTGAGATGGTCAAGTACTGGCACGGCATCCTGATCAACGACGACCTCGACATGTACTACGACAAGACCGACACGCCGGCCAACTGCCGCACGTCGAGCTTGGTCGAGGAGCTCGGCATGGTCGAGTACGTCTTCTCCGACAAGACGGGCACGCTGACCTGCAACATGATGGAGTTCAAGCAGTGCTCCATTGCCGGCATCATGTACGCCGACGAGGTGCCCGAGGACCGCCGCGCGACGGTGCAGGACGGCGTCGAGGTCGGCATCCACGACTTCAAGACACTGCGCCAGAACCTGCAGTCGCAGCACCCGACGGCGCCGGCCATCGACCAGTTCCTGACGCTGCTGTCGACCTGTCATACCGTCATCCCGGAGCGCAGCGAGAAGAACGGCGGCAAGATCAAGTACCAGGCGGCGTCGCCCGACGAGGGCGCGCTCGTGGACGGCGCGGTGACGCTGGGGTACCAGTTCACGGCGCGCAAGCCGCGGTCGGTGCTGATCGAGGCCAACGGCGTGGAGCAGGAGTACGAGCTGCTGGCCGTGTGCGAGTTCAACTCGACGCGCAAGCGCATGTCGGCCATCTACCGCTGCCCCGACGGCAAGATCCGCTGCTACTGCAAGGGTGCCGACACGGTCATCCTGGAGCGGCTCAACGACGACAACCCGCACGTGGAGGCGACGCTGCGGCATCTGGAGGAGTATGCGTCCGAGGGTCTGCGCACGCTGTGCCTGGCCATGCGCGAGATCCCGGAGCACGAGTACCAGTCGTGGGCAGCCGTGTACGAGAAGGCCGGTACGACGGTGGGCGGCAACCGGGCGGCGGAGCTGGACAAGGCGGCGGAGCTGATCGAGCACGACTTCTACCTGCTGGGCGCGACGGCGATCGAGGACCGGCTGCAGGACGGCGTGCCGGAGACGATCCACACGCTGCAGCAGGCGGGCATCAAGGTGTGGGTGCTGACGGGCGACCGGCAGGAGACGGCCATCAACATTGGCATGAGCTGCAAGCTGCTGAGCGAGGACATGATGCTGCTGATTGTCAACGAGGAGACGGCGGCGGCGACGCGCGACAACCTGCAGAAGAAGCTGGAGGCGATCCGGACGCAGGGCGAGGGCCTGGCGCTGGAGCTGGACAACCTGGCGCTGGTGATCGACGGCAAGTCGCTGACGTACGCGCTCGAGAAGGACCTGGAGAAGATGTTCCTGGGCCTGGCGGTGCTGTGCAAGGCGGTCATCTGCTGCCGCGTGTCGCCGCTGCAGAAGGCGCTGGTGGTGAAGCTGGTCAAGAAGTACCAGAAGCAGTCGATCCTGCTGGCGATTGGCGACGGCGCCAACGACGTGTCGATGATCCAGGCGGCGCACATTGGCGTCGGCATCAGCGGCATGGAGGGCCTGCAGGCGGCGCGCAGCGCCGACGTGTCCGTGGGCCAGTTCCGGTACCTGCGCAAGCTGCTGCTGGTGCACGGCGCGTGGAGCTACCACCGGATCAGCAAGGCGATCCTGTACTCGTTCTACAAGAACATGACACTGTACCTGACGCAGTTCTGGGTGAGTTTTTTGGGGGGGGGGGGTCTTCCTCTTTCTACTTGTGGGTGATTTCGTGCTAACTTGCCAGTACACCTTCCAAAACGTCTTCTCTGGACAGGTCATCTACGAGTCGTGGACGCTGTCGTTCTACAACGTGTTCTACACGGTGCTGCCGCCGCTGGCGATTGGCATCCTGGACCAGTTTGTGTCGGCGCGCCTGCTGGACCGCTACCCGCAGCTGTACGGGCTGGGGCAGCGCAACGCCTTCTTCAAGGTCAGCGTGTTTGTCGGCTGGATCCTGTCGGCGACGTACCACTCGATCCTGCTCTACCTGGGCGGCGTCTTCTTCTGGTACGACGACGCCATGCTGAGCGACGGCCAGCGCGGCGGCCACTGGGTCTGGGGCACGGCGCTGTACGGCGCCGTGCTGCTGACGGTGCTGGGCAAGGCGGGCCTGGTCACGAGCAACTGGACCAAGTATCACGTCATTGCCATCCCGGGCAGCATGGCCATCTGGTTCGGCTTCATTGCCGTGTACGCGTCCGTGGCGCCGCTGGTGGGCGTGTCGACCGAGTACCACGGCGTTGTGCCGCGCCTCTACGGCAGCGCGCTCTTCTGGCTGCAGATCATCGTGCTGGCTGCGCTGTGCCTGCTGCGCGACTTTGCCTGGAAGTACGCGCGCCGCATGTACTGGCCCGAGACGTACCACCACATCCAGGAGATCCAGAAATACAACATCCAAGACTACCGGCCGAGGTGAGCTTTTTTTAACTTTTTTTTTCTTTTTTTTTTTTTCTTTTTGCAACTATTGCAGTCTGCTAACCCCCCTAGAATGGAGCAATTCCAAAAGGCCATCCGCAAGGTGCGCCAGGTCCAGCGCATGCGCAAGCAGCGCGGCTACGCCTTCTCGCAGGCCGACGAGAGCCAGACCCGCGTGCTGCAGGCGTACGACACGACGCAGCACCGCGGGCGCTACGGCGAGATGGCGTCGTCGCGCGCGCAGTGAGACCGGCCGGAGACAGGACGGGGGCTGCAGCAGAGCACAGCACAGCACAGTATATTACAGAGGAACGGGTTCCGGATGGTGCTCGGGAGGGGGTTTGTTTTGATTCGATGTGTGTATTTTTTTTGGTTTGCAATCTAGTTGGTTTTGACGGTCGGCATTTCACGTTTCGTTCTTCTTTACGCTTTGACATTCACAAGAAAAATAAAGCAGGCGTCTTTAAAAGAGGAAAATAACAGCGCTTGCGCTTGGTGTGTAAATTTTGTGATGCTGGAAGTGTTTCCAAACGTAAGCATCTTTATATATCATCCAAAAAGAAGCCCAAATAAACAGGGAAGCCCGTTCCCTCCCAAAGACGCCAGTTCATCGCAAGGCTCTGTCCGTAAAAAAAAAGAACAACGCAGAGGTGAGAGTATACACCAGGGGGGGTATGGCTGGGAGAGCAGAGAAAAGAAGAAAAAAGCAAAGAAAAACCAAACATCCGTCAACTCGTGGGTGTGAGAGCCCTTTTTTCGTCATGCACTCCTAGGGCAAAAACACCTTTTTTTTTCGTTGCGTGCCCAGCTTCTGTTTCGTGCCGCGAGTCCCGCGGAACGGAAACTCTCCGGCGTTTCAATGAACATGTTGTGCGTCCCAGTCGGTCAAGCCTGGAACCCCCGCGTGTGCGCACGCCGACGTCGCACGGCATGTTGTCAAATTGCAACTTCCCATCAGCGGCACGTTGCACGCAAACCCCGCACGGTTTGCTGCCCGGTTGTGCTGCAAACTGCGCACGAGCTGGCGCCGGTGCTCTTGGGCCCTCACTGTCCGAGAATAGGCGCCACAAGCTCGATGCTCTGTGGACGCGCATAGCTGCCAGGGCGACGCGGGGGCGGGAGGGTAAGACCCGCGCCAAGGGCAGCGCCCGAGGCGTAGTAGTAGTTGGGCGCGCCTGTTTGGTAGTAGCCGTTGTCGTAAGTGGACGCATAAACATTCGTCGGCGGGGCCGCAAACGATGTGCCCGGGCTCGTGGCGGCGCTGCGCGAGGAAAAGGGCCAGATGCCAGTGGATGGCGGGCTGGATTCGCGGAGAGATAGAGAGCGCAGAGACTCCACAGCGGAAGAGGAGTTCGCCGATGTCATGGGCGAGGGTCTCGACGGCGTTGTCGACAGGGAGAAGTAGCTGGAGTTTGGCTGCGAAGGGGACGCGCGCGGGATGATATCGCGCTCAGGGCTAGGCATCGAGTTCGTCGGCTTCGGGTCTCGTGTGCTGAGAAAGACTTGCGTGCTGAAGGCTGCGCCGTGGTCTTCGTCGTACTTTGCGCAGCTGTCTGTTGTTAGCCATGTTCCAATGTGTTCCGCGTAGAGTAATACAGACTTACTCTTCAGAGCAATACAGACGCCCCTCGTCCTGGGTGACAAACTGCTTCTCGCAGGTCATACTGCGCATTCTGTTAGCCGATGCAAGGAAAACAAGGAATGCCTGCTCGTCGTGCCACTCGCCGTGCGGGGAAGGCTGGCATCCCACGCATGTTGTGACCGGAGACGCCAGCCCCCACCCCGGTGTGTTCAAGAGGTCGCGTGGACAAGTCAAGAGAGAAAGGAAAAAGGAAAAAAAGGCTCCAATGGTCACCTACCAGAACTGGGGAAAGCTTTCCCTCTCATCGTAGCGGTCGTCCTCGTCGGCGGTGTCGTCGTCCCACGTCGGGGCAGCATCGCGGCTAGAGTGTTTGCTAGGCTTAGAGCTGGTGGAGTTCTTGGCCAACTGCTTAGACGAAGATGTCCGGCGGTATCGGGAGGTGAGAGCGGGGGTGAGGCCAGCAGCGTCAGCTGCGGCAGCGAGTTTGCGGAGGTCGGTCATGGAGGTGTTGGGCAGGCCGTGACCTGATCTCCGTCGTGAATGATGCATTGTGTGTGAAAAAAAAAGAAGGAATCCCAAGAAAGGATGTGTGCTGCAGAACGAAGCCTGGACCCAAATATAAGGGATTCGCGATAAGAAAAAAAAAAAAAAAAAAAGAACAAAAAAACTCGAAGGCAGGACGCGGGATGTGGGTACAATGAATAATTGTAGCAAGTAAAAAGACGTGAGCCAAACAAGGGGGAGCGTGGGTGTATCGTGGGCAGCTGAGGTGTTATCACAAGCTGGGTGGCGATTGTGCAGATTTTTTCTTCACTCCGCTTTGTTGATTGCCTATTTTGGCGATTCGGTGTAAGACACAGCGAAGGGAGACTTTGCTGTGGATTTGGGCTGGGAGGAGAAAATGCAGGGTAGATATAGAATTCAAAAGAGGAGTCGCTTTCTGAGTTTTTGCTTTTTCGTGGGCGTTGAGTGAAAATTTCGAAATACAATCGAGATTCTGCGACGTTTTGACGAGGCGTCTTCGGTTATATGCTGTGAAGCGTAGCCGGGAATGAAAGATAACGGAAAGTGAAATCGTCGTGGGATCCGCCGCGGGGTGGGCTAGATAGGTAGCGTGGGGAGGGAGGAATGGGGAGTCAACGTGAAGGGCGTCTCGGCTTGGAAAATAAGACTAAGTGTGGGAGAGAGCGAAGAGGAGGAGGGAGAGAGAGAGAGAGAGAGGAGGAGGAGAGAAGAGGAGAGAAGCGAGAGAAGCGAGCGAGGAGGAAAGAAGGGATTTCGTCGGATAAAGAAGCAATTCCGGGAAAGAGCAAAGTGCTGGAGTTAATTGACGGCTTGTTGCTGTTCTGGGCAAGTGGGAGAAAACAAAGAAGTTGCGACGAGCGAAGCGTAGATCACTGGGAAGGAACAAAGATGAGCGACGGTCTTAAATAAAGAAAGAGCGAGACAACAAAGAGAAGGCACGGCCGTGATCTTATTATATATGTACAGGGGTCCGAGACCAGATGACTCGTTCTTGCGTGATCGCAGGTGCAAGGACAGCACCAAATCGCATGCACGGTGCCCTGGCGCCCGCCTGGCGTTGTCCCTTGCGCCAGGGCGCGAGTGTGACAACACCGGCGATCCGAAAAACGGAGACAGGCCGATATGGTGGCCGATCCTTCGTCAGCCAATCACATGCGTGGGGGGCATCGGGTGGGCGCCTTGGGCGGGTGAGCAGGTTTGCGTATGACAGGCAGGAACTCCCGGGGAAAGAGCATCTTGCCCTGGTGGACTGCGCGGCAACGTACGGTATTCCTGCGCATTTGCCTTTGTGCCTTCCAAAAATACTGCGCCTTACGAGAGAAAAGGGGGGATAGTCCGGGGATTGCCAGGTCTGGACCTCGCACACGCGTACGCTTTCGTAACGGCGGCCAGTGAAAAAAAAACGGCAGCACAGTGTATCCGGGGCGTCAGGCACAAGGGACAGCCGCCGTCCGTCAACGGTGGCCAGACCCTGCGACGGCCACGGGTAGTTTCTTACTCAGGTCCACGGTAACGTCACCGGTCCGTCTGCCCAACGCGTCGCTGAGGTGTCGCTGCGCCTGCGCGGTACGTGGTGCGGATTGGCCAGGCCGGCCGAATGGGAAGTTACTATAACAGGATAGTGGAGGTGCAAAGATATTCAACAAAAAAAAAAAAAAGAAAAAAGAAAAAAGAAAAAAGAAAAAAACTTTGCCTGTCATTACCGTACTTCCACGGTTTTCTCGGGCCGTCAATTGTTCTCGTTCCAGGCAGCTATCTCAACCAATCCGGTACAGCTACGAGACACGACAACGCAACCCTTCGCCTCCGCGTGGGGGGGAGTCTTCGGCGGTGCTGAGCAGACGCACGTTGTGTCGGGTAAAATGGCCGGTGAACCCCCCTTCTTCCCAGGGCCGCCTGTGGGTGACGACACTCGGCACGGCAAAAAATGAGCCGTCACAAGCCGCCGTGGGGGCCGCCAGAGATAGGAGGCCCTGAATCCTGGCGGCCAGGGTGTGCAGCGCCAACGCAAAGCGAGGGCGGGCGTCCGAGAGCCTGATGCATTTCTGCATTAGGATATGTACTTCCAGCACCTGCGGGGACTCGGGTGGAATGTGAAACTCCTGCACGCACTTTGCGTCTGCATGAAGAACAAAGAAGCAGTCGCGTTATCAGCTCCAGCCGCGGTTGTTGAGACGAGGGAGACCCGAGTACAACCTGAGCTCAACGCAGACACAAAGCAAAGCCTAACCATCCCGGCATGCCAACGAGCAAGGGAAAAAAGGGAAAAAAGGTACTTTGCGAATAAGCGTGCCCGGGAGGAACACGGGGCCTAGTTTAAGACACACACGGAGAAGATACCGCAGTACATGCATATTCCCGAGGATTATTACGGCGCCGTCGACTGAGCAAAGGGATGCACCCATAACTGCATTTGCCCTTTCACCCAACACTATTGCTCTGTTTTGCCTTCCGCTACTGTACGCATATTGCTCGGCTTTGCGTGCTGGCATGGCGTTGTGTGAGTCAGTTGTTGCGACTGATCGTCGTGCGATCACGTCCCTCCGGGTTTTTCCGTTGCCGATTTCTTTTACTTTTTTTTTTTTTTTTCTGCTCATCTCGTATTCTTCTGCGTCCAAATCGAGTCATATCCATCGTCGCAGTCCTCGTAGCTCGGAGAGCTTGGGCGGTATCGGCAGCACGGACTGCTGTTGCTCCCTATTTTCGGCCCCCAAAACGCAGGAGCTCCGAGCTCCCCCCTGGTCAGTGCGCGTCCGCGTGCGCCAGCGTGCTGCCCGCGTGCAGCCCGTAGCCTTACGAACCAAGCCAGTGGTGTCGCTGGTCCCCTCCTTCCCCCGACATCGGCCACCCGGTCGATATCTCTCTGTCTGCTCGACGTCACTTGTCCTTCGCGTTTGCCCATTCCAACGGTTCCATCCACGACAGTCCAGACCCTTGTCCCCTTTATGCTGCTGCATGCCAGTCGTCGAAGCGCATCTTCGGCCAATCCTTTCAGCTGATAACAACACGCTGCAAGATGCGAAGACAACGGCGCCTTATGCCTGGACTGTGGTCACACCGACAGTGCAGCCATGGCCGTCTCGATATCTCCAGCGCTGTCTGAGTCGACGATCACCCTCCTCGTCCGAGGCCGCTGGGCCGGCTCGGTGTCTTCTCCGCAGTCCGAGCTGATGATTATCCGCCGCTGTGCCTCGCGTCGCAGTTCCGTTTTGACGATATTCAGCAAATCGGGCTGGTCCATATTCTGGACATTATAACCAAAATCTTTTTGAGACAGAAAAAACCAGCCATACTGCAGCTCATTGGCGTCCAGCTGCTCGATACCGTACTGCTGAGAAACACAGTTGAGAATGGCGCGTAAGAACTGCGTTACGCGCCGGGCGTATTTCTGATACTGAATGTTCTCCTTGTCCATATTTCGAAAGCTTATGAGATACATAGATTGCGTGAACGGAAACCGCAAAAACGGGCCAGCGCGAGCTTTTTGCCAGTCTCTGTAAGATGGCCCTGGCCCGCACAGCGTGCTCCGGGGCACAAAGGCGACGAGGGCGGCCTTGGGGATCACGCTCCAGCAGACGTACTCGATACAGTTGCGTGCCCATTTGCGGTGCGTGTCCGAGATTTTGATCGTGGCTGCAAGCTCTGGCGAGTTATCGAGGTACTCCAGCAGGTCGCCGACGTCGAACACATGGGATCCGGCGGATTCGATCTTGGCCTTCTCAAAGATGGCCAGGCCAGGAACTTCGTGTTCCTTGGCATATCGGCCAGCTTCGCAGATGCGGTGCACGGTCCAGGAAAAGATGCAACTGAGAGAAATAAGCCGGGTTTCTGGACGCGGCAGCCCATGCCGCTTGGCTTTGTCTTGGTTTTCGGTCTTGCCGAGGTGCTCGGCAAGTTCCTCAAGAATCTGGCGGGGCGTATTGAAATCGTTCACGGCCGTCTCCAAGGACCATTCGCCGCGGTGCTCCATGGACAGATCGTAGTCTGCGCCATACGAATCACGAGGCACATCAGTATCGTCGCCGAACCGGGGATATGCACGGCCATGAATATGGGCACGGTAGAGATACTTTGGAAAGGGATTGTTTTGTCGCTTCATGCGCATTTGGCGCAGGACTGATTGTTCTCAGTGAGATGCTAGTCCTCGCAGACAACACATAAAATGGCACTGACAATTTTCCATGGCTGCGTCCCGTCTGCTCATGGCTTTTTTACTCGGTTCGTGGCTTCCAAAAGACTTTTCGGGCTTTCTTCTTCACCCTTTGTGGTGTAATTATCCAACGACCGTGGCTCTGTGCTGCTCGCCTATATATAGGAACCAGCAATCACATTTCCGAAAACAAGGAAGCATACAAAACAAAAGCAGGCCATGTCTTTCCTGCAGAAGCCTCGGACAGTCACATATGTTCGTCACTTTTGCACCAAACAACGAGGCTTTGGACCCCAACCCCGCATCAGCCTCACACTGCAACCAACCACAGTTCATCCGCTTGAAGACGCGAGTGATACCGTGCCGTCTCTGTGACTCAGAGCAGGATGGAGCAAGCATCAGCATACGTGTCACGTCTTGAGTCGTAGACGCCCGTGCCGCTCCAGCACCCCGTCGATGGCCGTCATGCAGCCGCCGAGGCTCTCTTCCGCAAAGGCCTGCACAACATCCCCACGCAGCAGACCGTCAGCCGGCTCGGCGAGCAGCTGTGCCGTCCACGGCTCTGGCCGCAGTGTAGCAAGGGGCAGCGGCTTCGGTGCGGTGCGGCTCCTGTGCCCATAAGCAGCCGCGCGCTCGTAGGCGCAGATCATCTCCAGGTCCAGGCGGCTGGCGCCTGTGGCTTGGTCTGTTTTCGCTGCTGCTCGCACACGGCTGCCGCCAGCCGTGCGAGCATACGCCGCATAGCGCAACGCGCCCGTCACCAAAACGTCGGCAACCACCAGGCCGGCTGGCGCCCCGGGTGCGTGCTGCTCCGCCCACAGCGTTCGCACGCCGCCGAGCTCGGCAACGGCCGCAAGATAGGCGGCACACGCAGGCGGCGCCGCAGCGGCAAGGTTGCTGCTCCCAGTCGGGTTTACGAGCACCGCCCGGAATCCTCCTCTGCTGGTATCGATACCATCCCTTCCCACGAGACAGGCGCCCGTTAAGAGACGAAAGACGTCGGAACGCGACCCATACAACCTGCCTGCGCCCTCCTCCCCGCGAATTTGTGCATGGAGGATGGACAACGCGGAAAACACTGCTTCCCCAAAGACAGCATTGTCAAGCCCAGTGGATTGCTGTCCCAGTTGAAGAAAACGCTGCACCGCTGCAGGCTCGCCGGTTGCTGCGGCCGCCTGCAAACCCACAGCGCAGAGGTGGGGACCGAGGACGGTGGTGATGGCTGTCGTGTCCGAGCCGCAGTAGCTGATGTTCAGGAGCATTGCGGAGATGGCCTCCGCTGCCGACATGTTGGCCGCCGGGGTCGTCTCTACCATGTTGCCCGCAGACCCGATAGCAAAGGGAAGATACGCCAGCAACCGGCCGGCGAGCATGCGATCATTGCGCACCACTGCAGAACGGCCGGTCTCCGAGCGGCACGCTTGCGCCAGTAGACGCCGGAATTCCACAAGAGAACCGCAAGAAGCCAGGGCTTTGTCCCACGCATGGTCAGTGTCGGGCCCGCCAGTCTTTGAGTTTTTCGCCGCGAGCCGCTGTCGGTGCAGCAAGAACTCGATTGTCTCAGTGGGATCGGTCGCGCTGCGAGCCAGAATTCCGTTTTGATACAGGACCCTGCCAAGTGTTTCTGATTGAGGATCGATCTTTGGGATCATGCTGGACATATCGGCGGTCTCCGAGGAAGAAGGCTCTGCCTTGGCCACCCCTGCCGCCTCCATGGCAGCAACAACTGTCCGTGTCTTGCTGCTGCCCAGCAGTGCCGCGGACAAAATGTCGTAATCTGTCACACGCCACGGAGTTGGTCCAGACGAGGCGACGGAGCGCATGCGATTCTCTGCCCGCTCGGCTTCCTGCGCAAACTGGCCCAGCCGCTCAGACAGCGCGTCCACCGAGTCGTATGCATGGCGCCATTTCTCTATTGCCTCGGCACCATCTGTATCCTCGCTGTATGGCCGCACAAACGGGCTGTCCTCAGCATCTAGCTGCAGAACTCGTTCCGACACCTCAAAGAGTGGCACGTCCTTGCGCCGCGGCGGCGTCTTTCGCCGGTAGCGTCCAGGCGGCGTCCAGACGCCCCTTATGGCTTTGTACTGCCGTTGTGTAGGTGGGAGCGCAACGGAAAACGAAGGCCTCAAAATAGCCAGCAGCCGAAGCTGCCTGAGGCGCATAGCATGCATGCTCACCAGCAAATGCAGATGCGCTCGTCGGGATCGTCGTTGCGTGGAGAAGGCGCCATAACAGCGAAATCCGGGGAAATGCTAATTTAGTATGGCGGCAGAATACCCAAAATTGACGGGACAGAGCCCACCGTCTCACCGCCTTTGCAGCCTACGCCAGCGCGGTGGGCCTTTTTTCGTGCCGCCGACTGTTTTCCTCCTGTCCACCCTTCAGCCGTCATCATCCCACAACGGTCGCTCAGCAGAACATCGAAAATGGCGCCATCAAAGAAGAAAGCCGCAGCGGCAAAGGCAGCGGCCACACGGAGAGCGAACAAGGCGGAGAAAGAGGCGGCCCAGGTAGCGGTGGAAGACGAAGTTGCACCGGCCGAAGCAGAAGTCGAAGCAGACCCTGCGCCAGAGGCAGCTGCAGCCGCACCCGATGAAGCACCCAAAGAAGCACCCAAAGAAGCACCCGACGCAGTAACCGAGGCTGCACCCGAATCAGAACCGAAAGGAAAAGAGAAGGAACCATCAGCACCAGCACCAGCGCCAGCATCGGAAGCGCCCACAGAAGCAGCAGCAGCACCAGCTCCAGTCCCCGTGGTCGACCGCATGGCGCGGTTCCGGGAGCTGCAGGCACGAGCCAAGGCATCGTCGGAGCAGAACACCAAGGCAGCAGCGGCAGAGACGCAGCGGCTGGCGGCCGACCCGACCCAGCTGCCGGCGCTGCGGCGCAAGCACGCGATTGCGACGCACAAGCTGCTCAAGGCCGACGTCGAGGACGAGGGGGGTGACTTTGAGCGCAAGCGGGCGTGGGACTGGACGGCCGAGGAGAGCGAGCGCTGGGACAAGCGCATGCGCAAGAAGGAGGCGCACCGCGACAACAACGCCTTCCAGGACTACACGCAAGAGGCGCACAAGGTGTACAGGCGGCAGCTGCGGATGAACCACCTGGACCAGCCGGACGGCACGGGCCACGGGTCGTCGTCGGCGGCCCTGGACCAGTACGTGCGCGACAAGCTGGCGGCGGTCGAGCGGGCGGCGGCGGCGGGCGCGCTGGAGATTGTCGAGACGCCGGACGGCGAGCTGATTGCGATCGACAAGGAGGGCACGTTCTACTCGGCGGCCGAGTCGACGTCGTTTGCCGAGAACCGGCCGTCCAAGGAGGCGATCGACCGGCTGGTCAACGACCAGAAGAAGGCCGAGGAGATTGTGGCGCGCAAGAAGCGCGAGCGCATGGCCAAGAACGGCGAAGACGCGGACGTGACGTTCATCAACGAGAAGAACAAGCACTTCAACCAGAAGCTGGCGCGCTTCTACAACAAGTACACGGCCGAGATCCGCGAGAGCTTCGAGCGGGGGACGATGATCTGAGGGGGGGGGGGGGGGGTGGATTATTGTGGTCTTCGTTTTTGTTACCAGCGGGGATTTTGTCTTTTTTTTGTCGTCTCTACCCGGTTCGTGGAGGAAGGCGTTCTATGGTGTTTCTTTGCTTTTTGCTTTTGCTATTGTACAAGATAGATGAATATATAGGTCCAGGAAAAGACCTCATAGCATTCCCTTCCGCCAGGCCCGGTTGGCCAGCTGGGCGATCTGCGGCACGTTGACCACGCCCTTGACGGACGTGTCGCTCAGCGCCTCGATGACGGCCTCGGCCACCTGGTCCGCCTTGAGCGGCTTCGTGCCCAGCGTGCCCAGGAGCCCCGACAGCGCGCCGCCCGTGAACTTGTTGACCGCCGTGCCGGCGCCGGCGAGGGCCGCCACCGGCAGCGTCAGGGGCCGCGCGCTGCCGTCGAACATAAAGGGGGCGCGCACAAAGATGGGCCGGCCGAGGCGCGGCGAGGCGCCGGGGGTGTCGTTGTCGCCAGCCGGGGCAGCGGCGGCCGCCTCGGTCAGCAGCCGCTCGGCGTCGCGCTTGGTGCTCAGGTAGCGCGACGGCAGACCCGGCGCGCCGGCTGCGGCCGAGATGTAGGCAAACGCCTCCACGCCGCCAGCTGCAGCAGCCTGCGCCGCGAGGATGGCGCTGTCGCGGTTCATGGTCTCGTAGGTGAAGGGGCGGTCGCCCGATGCAGCAGCTGCTGCTGAGGAAGCCGGTGCCGCCGCCGCCGCCGCTGTGGGTGCGGGCTTCCCGGCAAAGACCTTGCGGAGACCCTCAATGGGCGAGTCCTTTCCGGACAGAATGCCCTTGTAGTCGGCCTCGAGGAGAATTCCCAGCGAGTGCACGGCATAGCTGGCGCCTCGGAGCAGCGGAGCGTACGTCGTGGGCGCAAAGACGTCGGCCCGCTCCCACGAGACGCGGCGGGCCCACGACGGCGGTGCAGGCGTGTCCGAGACGGCGTCCCACCGTGGCTGTCCCGATCGGCTGGCAGCCCTCTCGTTAGCCAACGGATTCATTCATGTCTGTTTCGGGGGGAGCTTCCCAAAGCTACCTGATGGATGTGACGTCCCAGCCGCGAAGCACGCCGTACTTGCAGATGCGGGAGCCGAGAAAGCCGTTGCCGCCAAAGACAACCAGCCGCTTCGCAGGTGCAGCCGCCATTGTGTATGTCCGAGAGATGCTCGGTCGCCAGCTCGTCGCAGGAAAGACGAGTGGTGTGGTGTGAGGTCACCGAGCTATGAATTTGCGCACGTGATCGTGAAGCATTAACTACAGCCAATGAGAACGCGTGCGTGGCCCCAAATATGGAGCTGCAATTTGTCTGGCCTCGCTTTTCAGTCGCTATTCGGCTTTGCCTCGCTTCTGTCCTCGAACACGAACACTCCGTCCTTCGACCGAGCGCACAACCGACCGCATCCTCATCACCATGGCGCCTCCCAGTGGCATTGGCAAGCGCGTCAAGGGCTGCCAGATCTACCGGCCCTTTGTGTACGGCACGACGTCGCGTCCGTTTGACGACAAGAAAAACCCGAAGCCGCCAGGCGTGCCCGACGACCACACGCACTCATGGCAGGTGTTTGTGCGCGGTGTCGACGACACCGACATCACCTACTGGCTGCGGCGCGTGCAGTTTAAGCTGCACGAGTCCATTCCGAATCCCGTCCGCAGTGCGTTGAGCCCCCCCTGGTCTTGTTCCCTTTGCTAGGCTAACCAAGCAGTGATCGATGCCGAGCGCGGCAAGCCGTTTGTCGTGGAGGAGACGGGCTGGGGCGAGTTCGAAATCACCATCAAGCTGTACTACGTCTCCGAGAGCGGCGAGAAGCCCCAGACCCTGTACCACCACCTGCGCCTGCACCCCTACGGCCGGACCGAGGAGGACCGCGAGGCCATGCGCGCGACCGGCGAGGTGCCCGCCTGGACGTACGAGGAGCAGCTCTTCAACGAGCCGTACGAGGCCTTCTACGAGACCCTGACGACGGGCGCCCTGGCGCTGCCCAAGGGCGCGGCGGCGGCGGCGGCAGCGGCGGCAGCGGCGTCGGGCGGCGGCTCGTCGGCAACAACGGCGGCCCTTGCGCCCATCGGCAAGCGCTCCGAGGGCGGCGTGCTGGCCCGCAGCGCCATGGTGCCGCTGACGTCGCGGCCTAACAACCCGTTCAGCCGCGAGACGGAGCAGCTGGAGATCAAGCGGCTCAAGGAGGCGCAGGCGGCCGTGCAGGGCATGACCGAGAAGCTGCTGGCCGAGCTGCGGGCGAAGGAGGAGCGGCTGGCGCAGCTCAAGAAGGAAGCAACCGAGGCGATGGTCTCTGGCTGAGCCGGGAAAAGGGCGAGGAGAAAAGAAGCCAAAAAAAAACAAAGACGAGGCACAGCGCCGGCATTTTCCCGTGCAGGGCCGTCTCCTTCGCGGCTTCGGGGATCACGCCGCGGGGTTTTCTGCCAGGCCCACACGATTGTGTCTTGCCATGTCGCTCCAGGCCCAGGACGGTTGTCTGCATGTCTGTTTGATGCCGTCTCGTCTGATGGAACGGACGCATGCCGGCACGGACCAAGAACTCCGCCGCCCCATGGTTGAGACGGCATACTGCACCTTCGCGGAGCTGCCACTAGGAGCGAGTCATCGGCACGACCATTCACTCGCCAGGCAGGGGAAAACATGGACAAAGAGAGGACTTATGGTGTTGTACTGTACGATAGTTCTGAACAGAAAAAAGTGGAGCGAGGCTGCAGCGCTGAACCCCACCAATTCCCGCGAAAGCTTCCACCGTAGCTTGCAAGACGTGAACCTGTACACAGCAAAGGCAACGCCATGCAGCCGCGCAACACGGCACCATGCAACCTACGCCGGCCTTCCGCAACTCGTCGACGCGGCGGACTGCCTTTTTCAACGAGGTACGCTGTATTTTTCACCTTGTCTGGATGTCTGGTGGCAGGATTGCTGACCTCTCTTCCAGCTGAAACCATGCTGCGTTGAACTTGCCAAGGCTCTCCGGAGAAGCGACTCCGGCACCGCCCCCCGCGATGCGGCTGCCACGGCCATCGCGCTGACCGATAAGCTCTATGGGCTCCTCGACGCCCAGATCGGACACGACGCCTCGGTCCTCGACGCCTCCATGGGCGACTACGTCTTCTTCCCGCTGCTGCCCGTCTTCCAGAACCTGCACGCCTACCCGGCGCGCCTGGTCGAGAACGCGACCAAGTGTCTGCGCCTGCTGATTGAGAATGCCTGGAAGACGGCCCTGCCCAAGGAGAGCGCGCAGCGGTTTCTGATCCTGCTGACGCAGGTCGTGACGGGCGGCCGCCTGCCTGGGGCCAAGGCGCAAACGACGGCGGGCCCCGGCGCCGGCGAGCCGCTGCCGGAGGAGACTGTGATCGAGGGCTACCGGGCGCTGGCGGCGCTCCTGCGCACGGCCGGCGCAACGCCGTCGGGCCAGCCGTCGCCGCTCGTCGCCACCAACGTTGTGCCGGCGCTGGCGCACACGGTGACGGTTCTGCTGGAGGGCGTGACCGAGTCCGTGGTGCCGGACGTGCAGCTGGAGGCGCTGAACGCCATTGCGGCCCTGTACACGAGCCTCCGGGACCAGGAAGCGCTCGCCGCGTTCCTCCCGGGAACGGTGTCGTCGCTGGCCCGGCTGCACTCGCTCCCGGGGGCGCACAAGATGCCCAGGCGCGTGATCGTGCGGTCGCTGGAGGTGCTGCAGACGGTCCTGGTCAGCACCCTGGGCGATATCCACACGCGGCGGCTGCATGCACAGCTGGCGGCCAAGAAGACAGAAACGCCGTCTGCGGCCGAGACGGCACCAAAGGAACCCGCATCTTCAGCCCCAGCAAGCATAATCAAGGTGAAGCTGGACGCGGCGTGGCTGACGGCCACGGCATCGCAGGTCAAGGTGGCCTTGTCGAGTGTGATGAAGCTCCGGAATCACGAGTCCGAGGAGGTGCGCCATGCCGTGCAGCGGTTCTGCGTCGCCTTGCTGGACGAGTGCCATGCGTCGCTGGCCGAGTGCACGTCTCTGCTGGTCGAGAGTGCGATCGTCACGGCCAATGCTGGACAGGACCGTCCGGCAGACACATTTTCTGCAACAACAGGTGGCTTTCGACAACAGACGACCCTCGTGGACCTGGCCATCCTCTACCCCGAGCTGGCAGACACCGTCAAGGCAACGGCGTACAACTGGGCGACCGGCCTGCCGCGGGCCATGCAGTCGAGCGACGAAGACGCCAAGCAGCGCGCCCTGCGCAATCTGCAGAGCGCCATCGGGATGCTGGAGGCGCTGCACGTGGACTCGAGTACGCTGCAGAGCACGCTCGCGGCCGCCCTGCGCGACAGTGTCGTCACGCTCGTGCGGGCCGCGACGCCAGGGCAGCGAGCGGTGGTGAACGAAGCAGCTGATGCAGAGGTCTCCCTGCTTCAGACCGGGACGGAAGTGGTGTCTGCACCGCACGGCCAGGCCGTTACGCAGGCGCAGACGCAATACCCCCCGATTCTACTTACCCTGGGAAGCCAGCGCGGTACGCGGGCGGCCGTGCTCGACCTGGTTGCCAAGGTGGGCTCACCCGCGCAGCAGGCCCGTCTGGCCTCGGAGATGCTGGATGTGGTGCGGGACGCCGACGGGGTCGACCAGACGGCGGCGTTCTGGCTGGCCTTTGAGCTGGTCAAGGCGTCGTTTGGCACGACGGACGAGCTGGACAGTTTCCTGAACTTGGACGAAGTGAACAGCAGCGGCGGTGGTGGCAGTGGGTCTGAGACGGAGGCCGTGTTTGAAGATCTATTTTCCTTCTCCGTGTCGGTGCTGGCCGCCCACTCGGACACGGCCGACGAGAGCGACTGGCGGGTGGGTGCGCTGGCGCTCGAGGTGACTTCGTTTGCTGCGGCGCGGCTGGGCGAGGCGTTCCGGCCGGAGCTGATCGACGTGCTGTACCCGGTGGCGACGTACCTGGGGTCGCCGGAGCCGCAGCTGCGGGCGCACGCGGTGGTGACGCTGAACGGGCTGGCGGCGGCGTGCCGGTACGGCAGCGTGTCGGAGCTGATCGTGGCCAACGTGGACTACATGCTCAACTCGGTGTCGCTGCGGCTCAACACGTTTGACATCTCGCCGGCGTCGACCAAGGTGCTGACCATGATGATCCGGCTGGCCGGCCCGCGGCTGGTGCCGTACCTGGACGACGTGGTGTCGGCGCTGTTTGCGGCGCTGGACAACTACCACGGGTACCCGCTCTTTGTCGAGAGCCTGTTTGCCGTGCTGGGCGAGGTGGTGCAGCAGACGGTGCGGGCGCCGGCGCTGCTGACGATCGAGGACAGCAAGGGGGCCTCCAAGCAGGCCAGCCATGGCGAGAGCGGCGCGGAGCGGAACCGCAAGCGGCCCCTGGCGAGCCTGAGCACCGACGACCTGGTCGCGCTTCTCCGGCGGCGGGCCAAGCGGCGGAAGGAAGATGCTGGTTCAACAGACTTTGACGACTACGACGACGACGACGACGACAATGAGCACCGGCAGCGGCCTGCGGGCGAGCGCCATCCGAAGCGGCCGTGGACGTCGGAGGCGGACGCGTTGCTTCGCAAGCACGAGAAGGAGGCGGGCAAAAAGGGGAGCGACATGGACACGGATGCGGAGGAGGACGAGGCGGCGGCGGAAAAACCAGACCTCGACAAGGAGGGCGGCCCGGGCCAGCCGGAGGACGCCAAGACGCCGGCATACGCGCTGCTGGAGCGCATCACGACGCTGACGCAGCACTACCTGACGGGCCCGACGCCGACGCTGCGGCGGGCGTTGCTGGGCCTGCTGGCGACGGTGGCGCCGGCGCTGGCGCACGATGAGAACGCGTTCCTGCCGCTGGTGCACGCGGTGTGGCCGGTCGTGGTCGCGCGGCTGTACGACGGCGAGCCGTACGTGGTGGTGGCGGCGTGCGAGACGCTGGCGGCGCTGTGCGCGAGCGCGGGCGATTTCCTGGCGACGCGCATCAAGGACGAGTGGCCGGCGCGGCTGGGCCGGTGGTGCGCGCGGGCCAAGGCGGCGGCGGCGGCCAAGGTGGTGGCGGGGAGCAGCAGTGGTGGCAGCAGTGGTGGCAGTGGTGGTGGTGGGAAGTTTCTGCTGAAGCCGCCGTCGGTGATCCACATCCACCAGCGGGAGACGGCCTTGCGCTCGCTCAAGAACAGGAGCAGCAGCAGCAGCAGCAGCAGTGCGACACCGGCCATTACAGAGCATGAGACGAAGTCGCCGGAGATTGTGGTGCCGTTCCGCACGGCTGCGCCGGCGCCGGATGCCCGGGCGCGGGAAGCGGACAAGCCCGGTGCCCAGCTGGTGGAGGTCTCGTCGTCGGCGTCGACGTCTACGTCCCGGGCAGTCGAGCAGCCATCGTCGTCGTCTGCCGTGGCGACCGGCGGCGGACTGGGCCGGTTTGCGCAGGCGGCACAGGTGTGGGAAGCAGTCGCCGGTCTGCTGACGGCCGTGGTGCAGTACGTGCGGCTGGACGACGACGTGTTCGACGCGGTGCTGGACCTGCTGCTGGAGCCGGTGCCGGTGCCGGTGCCGGTGCCGGTGCCTGGATCGATGGCTGGACAGCCGCAGCAGAAGCCCGTGGCCCGGCCGCTGCTGTCACCCGCGGACGAGCAGAAGGCGCGCGCGGCGCTGAGCACCGTCAACGCGGACGCCGTGTGGCTGGCGCAGTACCGGTACAGCCGGGCCTACACGGTGGTGGGTGCGGGCGGCGATGCGGTGTGGACGCCGCCGGCGCGGATGCCGGTGCTCGCGGGCGTGTCGTTTGCCGTGCTCTGAGGCGCGTGTACAGCAGGCTTTGTGGTCCCTGCTTGGCATCTTGGCCGATCAGGCCACCCGGCCGCTCGGGACCTGGCACACGGCGGCTGAGCCTCGCTCGTGCGACGCCAGATCTCTCTCTGTTGCACCAAGGGGTCTAGGCGTCGCCGGTCGCGGAGCACAAGACTATACGCTTTTGGTGTGTTGGCCGGCCATGTTGGCTTTGCATTGACAGCTGAGGCCCTCGGTGAGAAACCTCGACGAGAGGAGCGGGTGTTCTCGTGTCTCTCGGGCCTGGCCGATCTTGGCATCACCCTGTCGCCTGGCCGTGTACACCCAGGCGGGGCGTACCAAGAACGAGCGCAAGCCGACGGCCGAGTCTGTGTTCGGATCGATGCATGGCTGTTATTTAGTGCCCGTCCGCTGGTGTTCACCTGTTTGCCTCTTTCATCCCATACTCGTTTTTATTCTCTTCAATCACCGTGCTGTTCATTTGAACTACTCACCTCTCTACGACTCGATGAATGCACCAGCGGATGTGACGGACAAGCCGGAGACGGCCGCCACACGCGCAGTGGACCCGGCCAGCACGCTGCCCGACGGCCGCGTGGCAGACGAGGAGCAGGCCGGCAGTCGGCCGCCGGTCAACCCGCTGCGGCGGGGTCTGGAGAGCCGGCACATGCAGATGATTGCGATTGGTGGGTTGTGTTCCTGTGCGTTTTTGTTTCTGAGTGTTTTGCTGACCACCAGGCGGCGCCATCGGTGCCGGTCTCTTTGTCGGGTCGGGCGGCGCCCTGCGGACGGGCGGGCCGGGGTCGATTCTGATCGGGTACCTTGTCGTGGGCGTGATGGTGCAGACCATGGTGCAGTCGCTGGCGGAGATGGCGGTGGTGTACCCGGTCAACGGGTCGTTTTACGTGTTTGTGGTCCGGTTTGTGGACCCGTCCTTGTGAGTGATCTTCTCCTCCCCCGGCACCGCACCTCGACCGCACCGACGTCTGCGCTGACTGACCTCCCCCCCAGTGGCTTCGCCGTCGGGTGGATCTACATGCTCGTGTGGCTGCTGGTTCTTCCGTACGAGCTGACGGCGGCGACGCTGTGCATTGCGTACTGGCAGCCGGACGGCAGCAACATCAGCCCGGCCGTGTTCACGACCGTGTTCCTGGTGGTGCTGATCGCGGTGCAGACGCTGGGCGTGCGCGGGTACGGCGAGGTGGAGTTTGTGCTGGGGCTGGTCAAGCTGGTGGCGTGCGCGGGCTTTGTGGTGCTGGGCATCCTGATCGACTGCGGCGCGGCCGGCAGCCAGGGCCGGCTGGGCATGCGGTACTGGCACGACCCGGGGGCCTTCCACAACGGGCTCAAGGGCTTCACGGCCGTGTTTGTGCTGGCGGCGCTGTCGTTTGGCGGCACGGAGATGGTGGGCCTGGCGGCGGCCGAGTCGGCCGACCCGGTGCGGGCGGTCCCGCGGGCGTCGCAGCAGGTGTTCTGGCGCATTGCCCTGGTGTACGTGCTGAACCTGTTCGTGCTGGGGCTGGTCGTGTCGTCGGCGGACCCGCGGCTGCTGGGCGCGTCGGGCGCCAACACCAAGGCGTCGCCGTTTGTGCTGGCCATCCGCGACGCCGGCATCCGCGTGCTGCCGAGCGTGTTCAACGGCGTGATCCTGCTGGGCGTCATGAGCGTCGCCAACTCGTGCACCTTTGGCTCGACCCGCACCCTGCAGGCCCTGGCCGCCCACGGCATGGCGCCGCGCTGCCTGGCCTACGTCGACCCGGCCGGCCGCCCGCTGTGGTGCATCGTGCTGCAGCTGGCGTTCGGCGCCCTGGCCTACGTCGGCGTCAGCGGCCGCGGCGCCGTCGTCCTTGCCTGGCTGACGTCCCTGTCCGGCGTCGGCTTCATCGTCGCCTGGGTCTTCATCGCGCTCTCCCACGTCCGCTTCCGCCTGGCCTGGGCTGCCCAGGGCCGCGCGCTGGCCGACATGCCCTTCCGCGCCGTCCTGGGCATCTACGGCAGCGTCCTGTCCATGGCCATCAACGCGCTGGCCCTCGTTTCCTGCGTCTATGTGGCGTTCCGGGTGCGTTCTTGTCTTTTTTTTTTTGTCTCTTTTGTCTCTTTTGTCTCTTTTGTCTCTTTTGTCTTCGTTCTCTTACCTAACCTCGCCCACCACCAGCCCGTCGATGGCGACAAAATCGATGCCTCGAGTATACTCCAGCAGATCCTGACGCTGCCCGTCTTTCTTGCGCTGTACATGCTGTGGAAAGTGCTGAAGCGCGGGCCGCTGCTTATCCCGCTCAAGGACATCGACCTCGACACCGGCCGGCAGCCGTATACCCCGGATATGTCGGGCACGGTGAAGCGGCGAACCTGGAAGAGCCTGCCTCTGCGGCTGCTGCGGCGTATTTTCTGAGCGTGTCGTACTCTGGATGAATTCACTAAACTCTTTTTCGATTTATTTATTCCCTTGCTAGACCGAAGTGGGGCACTACCCCACGTTGCGTTGCACGACATCTCGACTCCGACACAAGCACCACCTGCACGACGCCGCGTCCTGCCATACCACCATGTTGCTCATCGGCCTGACCGGGTCCATTGCCACGGGCAAGTCGACGGTGTCGAGCCTGCTGGCCGCGCCGCCCTACGGCCTGCCCGTGGTCGACGCCGACAAGCTGGCGCGCCAGGTCGTCGAGCCGGGCACGCCCGGCTACCGCAAGATTGTCGCGCATTTCGGGCCGACCACGCCGGACCTGCTGCTGGAGGGCGGCGACGAAGACGCAGCAAAGAACCCGGCCGGCCCGCCGCTCAACCGCGCCGCGCTCGGCCGCCGCGTCTTCGGCACCGACCCGGACCGCGTGCGCGACCGCCAGGTGCTCAACGGCATCGTGCACCCGGCCGTGCGCCGCGCCATGTACCGCATGCTGGCGCGCTGCTACGCCGCCGGCCACTGGGCCGTCGTGCTCGACGTGCCGCTGCTGTTCGAGAGCCGCCTCGACGTGCTGTGCGGCGCCGTGCTCGTCGTCGCCGTGCGCGACCCGGCCCTGCAGATGGCCCGCCTGCGCGCCCGCGACCCCCACCTGACCGCCGACGACGCCGCCAACCGCGTGCGCAGCCAGGGCGACGTGCGCGACAAGGCCCGCCGCTGCGCCGCCCGCGGCGCCGCCCGCGGCTTCGTGCTCTGGAACGACACCGACCGCGACGCGCTCGCCCAGCAGGTCGACGCCGCCGTCGCCGCGCTGCGGGCGGCGCGGCCGCCGTGGTGGCACGGCCTGCTGCTGGCGTGTCCGCCGCTGGGGCTGGCGGTGGCCGCGTGGACGTACTGGCAGAACGTGCAGATCAACCGGCGGTGGGCGGCGGAGGAGGCCGCGGCCAAGGCGGCCAAGGCGGACAAGGCAGAGAAGGCAGAGTAGCCTGTTTGTTTACTTTTTGTTTTTCTCTCTTTATTTCATGAGGTTCTCTACTCTTTCACTCTGCTACGAATAAACAGTTTTACGATGCTTTTTTTGTATTCTTCGACGCGTAAATTCGTACGATCGCGAACATCTCGCGTGCTTTCCTGTTTGGGTTGCTCACCTGCCCCTTTTCGTTTGCTCTTTCCAGGCACCCACGCGTCAGCCAGCTCTTTTGGCCCTGGTGCCCCTCCTTCCGTAAAATCGTTCACTGCTGGGTGTCCCGTCTTCGTTCGGAAGCAGGCACTGTCTCGCTGGTGTTGCCGTTTCGGGCGTGGGTGTATCTATCACATGCTTCCCAGTGTCTTCTCTGCTCTCTCTCTCTTCTTTTTTTTTTTTTTTCTTCGTTCTCCTGCATCTCGTCCATCCACCACCTTTTGTCCCCCAAATCAACGGAGCCGCCTTCATCTTGGTTATTGATTAATTATATATTTGCGTCTCTTGGACCCGTCTTGTTTCGATCCAGCCTTCTCCAACAGACGCCCGACTCGAATAATCTTCCACATCCCATCTGCTCCTACGCTGCTCGCCCGCCGTTCCAAGGTCTTCGAAAGAAACACTCCGTTTGTCAGTCTACCTTCACCCCCTCGTCTAGTCACGTTTGCGTCTGGAGAAGATTTCACAACGCGTGAGTGTTCATTGGTCATATAGTCCTGCCCCATCTCGAGATCGGATGGTCATACTGTTTGACTATAAATTGCCCGGTATTCAATTTTCTCTTCTTCCCTTCTTCCTCTCCCTTCCTCTCTTTTTTTTAACCTATCTTTTTTCTCCTTTTTTTTCTTCTTCATTTTGTCTTGTCTTGTTACCCCCTGTCGGTCATTTGTCTGTCGAATGTTTTCGCTCTTCCTGTCTGTTGTCTTTTTATTCATATCCCAAAACACTACCATTAGCACCTATCTCGCTTCTTGTCTAACGCTCTGGTAACTTTTATTTTCTGTTCTTGTCCACTTACATGGAGAACGCCGACCCTCGTGAAAGACCTGGGTCTCTAGGTCCTTTACCTCCATCAAAGTATCTGCGTGAGTGGCTTTTCTGGAGAAACGACCCTCCGGTGACAAACGACCCTCCGTCGAAACACGTCCACTTTGAAGAAGAGTCCCCTCCTACAAGCATCTCAGAAGGTGTCAACGAAGACACCGCATCCGACGTTGAGATGCCACAGCTCACTGTGGAGGTGACCGGAAAGTTCGGTGGTCAACCAAGAAGATGGAAGATAACCTATCCCATCGGCCAGCAGAAACCCACCGACGCGCGTGTCGTGGAGATCACTGATGACTCCGATGACAACAACAGCATTGACAACAAGGTGTCACAGAATAAGAACATTCTTCAGCCCAAAAATCGAAACTGCTGCTTGGAAAACAAGAACAAGCACGCGCAGAACGAACAAGAAAACACTGAACCCAATCTTGCATTCCTCAAAAAACTCGTGGACAGTTTTGAGAGTAAGTTGATTTTTTCCAGCTGAGCAAAACTCAAAAAAAAAAAGAACCCAAGCAACTAACGACGACTGCAGACAAAAACTCGGATGTGCAAGAATTTGTTATTCGCCGCATCACAAAGACGAAAAATGTATCCTGAATATCATACTCTTTTTTTCTTATATACAGAGACTGACTTTTGTTTATCAGCAGAGTGAACCTGTACCGCCGCCAAACCAAGTTCTGGGCACCCCTGCCGGCCCTGTCATGGCAACCAAACAAAAGTCCAACCTGCTTGGATCTCCGGTGGCTCGAGTTGTTCGTGTTGAGCACGCCATTGAGGAGCCCGAAGATCCATTCCCGAATGCTTTTTACGATGTCCACACAGGTGCCGTGAAAGTGTATCACGGCGCCGTGTACGGAAATGCTCGTGGAGATCCATGGCCTTCACGCGAGATGTTGGGGCCTGCTCCCGGTTGGAGCCAGTATAACCCCGTTCACTATGGTGCTCACTGGTCCTACGGGCCTTGCCCCTATCCGCATGCAGGCCCCCCTCCTCCACCATACCCGGCCTACCCCTACCCACAGTATCCCCGCAGCGGCCCTCCGCTTCCGTACCCAGGCTACCCACCCCAGCTGCTGCAAGCACAGCACATGCCTGACCAGTACCAAGCTGCCGGAGCTGTATATGGACCACCACTGCCAAGTGATCAGGCGTTCCATGGCACGCGAAGCCCGCGCCGAGAGTCTAGCACACCGCCAAGCCCTTCTCATGGCCGCTACACCCGCCAAAATGAGAAGCATCACAGCTCGACGCAAGCTATTCCTCGGGACTATGTTCCAACCAAGGAGGCCCATTTAAAGGACAATCTTCGAGACCGTCCAACAAACGGCTATTCGGGCAGTGGCCAGAATGGCCAACGAAACAGAGAGGACTACAGGCCTTCCAATGGCACACGCCAACATGGTCCTCAAAATGGCTTCTCCAGCTGGGGTCATTATGAATATGAGAACGGCGGCAGTCGTTTTGATGGAAATGAGCGCCGAGGGAACACAGGCGGCCGCTCAGATGCTTACCGGAATGCCAATGCAGAGCACTGCGGTCAATATGGAAACACGCACGGGCCGCACCAAGATCCCGGTCGCAATGCCCCAAGCTCCAAGGTCTGGCGCACGGCCGATGCCCGCTGCACGGGCCCGCCGCCCAACAGCCAGGCGCATGGCGCCCCCCATGGCACCTCCGAGACAAAAGCAGCCAGATCCAGACCGCCCTCTGAGACTGAGTCGGAGCGCAAACAGCGGGAGTGGTGGAACACGCAATGGAATCAAGGATTTCAACAGACGTGGTCTCGACCGATCTCCGAGACTGGCTCGGAAAGGGCGATTCGCGAGGCAGAGCTGCGCGCAAGCCATGCCACGCGTGCGGATTTGAGACACCAGCGTCACGGCAAAGATCACCACAGGCCCCACGGCCGCGCTGCGCCATCGGACGCCAATAGTTGGAGGGACAACTATTGCGGGAGCATGCCCGGTGGCGAACGCACGGCCTCGGTCAAATGGTGAAGCGATGTTGACTTTGGAGGATGTGCATTGCTTTTGTTGTTGTTCTATGATGTGTGAAATCTTGTTGTTCTGAGTGTTGTCGTCCAGATTGTTGTAAGTCAGTCTGTCACGCCGTGTTTGTTTTGTTCGGATAGTGTTGTTGTGCTGAGAGAGAACGCTGGGCAGTGGCGGTGGATGTCTCCATGAAGGAAAGGTGTCAGGAAGGTTTGAGTTTCTTCTTGTTTGTTTGCAACGCAATTTGGCAGGGCTGTTGCCAGACTGTGCTTCTATGTCACTTGTTGCGAGGATGGTTGTTTGACAGAGTATCTTGTATCAAACATGATACGAACCAATAATAAAAAAGAAAAAAAAGTAGTAAAAACGGGAACGAGAAGAAAAACAAAACAAAACAAAACATGGCAACACGATTTCCTCTCGGAGACAGCAACCTTTCCACATACAATACAGGTTCACATGCCTTGTGGGAGATGTTCTTAATTGAAGACTATCGATGGGGTTTGTTTTCCTTGCGTGGTGGGCTGGTAATACTGCTACAATTTGTATGCTCCATTTCCTTCCATTTCCCCCAGAGCCTCATTTTTTCATGTTTCGGGATAACATCGTTACATCGGTCGTCAGCCGTGGGCGACAGAACAGACACGAGGGTCACTGTGCGTCCTTGGATGCGTTGCGTTGCGTTCACTCGTCGTCCTCGTCGTCGTCCTCCTCCTCCGACGACTCTTCCTCCTCGGCCTCGGCCAGCCAGGTCAGGAACGGCTCGGCCGCCTTGCGCACCTTCTTGGACGTGGCCAGGTCGGTGTACTTGCGGCTGGCCTTGGTGCCCCACTTGGTGACGACCTCCTCGGACACAAGGTCGCTGTTGTAGTAGAGGTGCAGGATCTTGACGACCTTGTCGACCATGTCGGGGTGCTCCTTGCTGAGCTCGCCGACGAGGCGCTCGGTGCCGCCCAGCAGGGCCTTTTCGTGGCGCTCGGACGTGACCATCTGGTTGGTTAGGACCGCAGGCAAAAAAAAAAAAAAAAAAAAAAAAAAAAAAAAAAAACTCACCCGCTTCAGCATGGCCGTGCGCTTGGGGATCTGCGTCAGCAGCGTCTCGTTGAAGAGCGTCTGCACGAGCACAATGACGGTGCGGTGCTTGGTCTCGATGCCGAGCTCGCGCGCCTTGAGGTAGATCTCGACGTCGTCGACGGCGTCGATGCTGCCCTTGGCGGCGGCCTGCTCCTGGATCCACTCGCCCAGCTGGTCGTAGACGGTGTGGCCGCCGCCGCCCTCCTCGTCGTCGTCGTCGTCGCCGCCGTTGAGCATCATGCGCTGCTTGAAGTCGTCCGGCAGCGCCTGCTGGCGCGCGCGGATGGCCTCGGCCGTCATGTCGACCTTCCACTCGACCTCGCCGTCGGCGTTGGCGCTGGCCGTCGTGACCTCCTCGCTCTTCTCAAACGCAGAGGGCCCCGACGCCGCGGCGTCGGCCTTGCCGGCGCCCGCGGCCGGCGCGCCGCTGGCGGCGGCGGCGTCGTCGTCGCTGCCCGCGGTGCCGGCGTTGTCCTTGTCGCCGCTGTCGTCGCCGCTGCCGCCGCCGGCGGCGTCCTTGTTGGCAGTGCCGTTCTGCTTGGCCTTGCGGGCGGCCTTGCGCTCGGCCTTGTCCTTCTTGCCCTTCTTGGTGGTGTTCTTGAGGATGAAGCCGCTGAGCTTGAGGCGCAGGTCGACCTCGGTGCGCTGGCCGCAGGCCTTGCAGTCGAGCCAGATGCGGCCGTCGACGATCTGGACGACGGTCTCGGGGTTCTTGCACTTCTTGCAGAGAACAAACTTGGTGATGAAGCCGTCCAGGTAGTCCTGCAGCTTGGACGCCTCGTGGGCGCCGTTGATGATCCAGCGGTCATCCGGCGGGTCGCTGTTGGTCTGGGCGCCGAGCTCAAAGCCAAAGTACTTGATCAGGTACGTGGCCGGGCGGGCCAGCGACTGGGCCACGCTGCTCAGGTTGGTGACGACCGTCTTGATGCCGTTGCCTTTGCCTTCGATCTTGGTCTGGATCCGCTCCATCTTGTAGCGGTAGAAGACGTCCGTGACATCACGGCGAACGTTGACGAGACTCATGATGGCGGTTTGTTGGGTTCGTCGAAACGACAAGAGTCAAAAAGTCAAGTGGTACTGGAAAAAGACAAAGAGCGAGAAAGATAAAACGAGGTCGTTTTTTTGTCGTTTGTCGTCGTGGAAGCGGACGAGGAAACGAGGTCAAGCCGGACTGGCGAGAAAGAAAGCAGGTCGTCAATGGTGGACCGGGCCGTGCGAGGACAAAAGGGAAAGCTGAAGAGTCTCGTTTCGGAGCGACGGAGACATGAACGCGAACGAGGGCGTTGGGTGTGTTGAGATGTAAGAGCTGTGTAGTGGTATGCTGTGTATTGTCTCTGCGATGGGTTGATCAACCGTGGGGGCCTTGACTGACGCTACAAGGTTTTCGCGTTCTGCGAAAGGACTGCAGCCAAACGGGAGGTGAGTGAGGGGACTCGGTGATGCGGTCGTGCTGATACATAAACAAGACTGGTGTCCTGTAGCCGCTGTATGTGTGTTGGGGTCTTTGAGGGAGGGAAGGGGGGTTGTTTGGTGGAAGGGGTGGCGGTGCCGGAAAAGCGACGCGTCGTCGTGCTTTTCGGACAGAAGAGAAGTCGGACAGTGACGCCGGGGAAAGTGGTTGAGGGGGGGGTTGGTTGTGAAGCGGGAGGGAAGGCTGGCTCGTTATGCACAGAACCAGACAAGAGGCAAAATACAGGCGGGTTTGCTCGATGGTGACGATGCTGGTTGCCGATGGCGAACAAGGTTTGTTTTTGCTAGGAACGACGAAACGTAGCCGAAGCGGAGGATGCGAGGAAGAAAATAGGACGAGTGCAAATAGGGCTGGGAAGCGGGCGCGCGCAAAGACACTGGGCTCGGTGGGCGTAGTGAATGGGGATTGCGAGGAAAGTGGAAAAGTTTTTTTTTTTCTCTTGTCTTGGTGTATTCTTGGTCTGGGCTTCTCTTGCTTGCAGGGCACCCCCAGCAGGACCGGCCCCCCCCCCACTCTAGCGCCTGCCCTTGCAGCGAAGAAGAGGGGCAAGGAAGGCAGCAGGGCCGTGCGTGGGCGCTGCACGTGACCGGGAATAGCCGGATTCGGCCACCCGCGTCGGGGATTTTCTCTATCTGTTGTCTATGGTCTACGATTGGGGAACTGCCTTCGGTCCTTAGATGGCCTTCTGTGCCAGTCTCTGGCTGTCCGAGAGCGGCTCGGTGTTGTCGAGGGGGTGGAAGCGCAGGAGACAGCGCTGGCCGAGCGGCCGCGAGGAGATGAGCTGGTCGGACATCGCCATGGACGCGGGCGTCGTCTTCGGGTCCGGCGTGGTGACGAAGTTGCGGTAGATCTCGCGGAGGAGAAGCTTCATCTCGACGGTGGCGAGGCTGTGTGGTTAGACGGGGGTTTTCTTCTTCCTTCAAAACGCCGGAAGCACCAAGCACTTACTGCTTTCCGATGCAGCCACGGCCGCCGCTGGAAAAGGCAAACGACAGCCGCTTGCGGTCGGCAGCGCCGTTCGGATCCAGCCAGCGCTCCGGGTTGAAGGTGTCCGGGTCGGGGAAGACGGTGGCGTCCATGCGGTTCACGGAGTAGGCCTGGCAGCTGACGACGGTGCCGGCGGGCACGAAGAAGCCGTCGATGGTCTGGCCGGCGACGGCCCCCCCGGACGACGAGGACGGCGGCGCCGACGCCGATGGCGCCGACGACGACGCCGGCACCACGCGCGGCAGCGACATGGGGATGGCCGGGAAGCAGCGCAGCGCCTCCTGGACGACGGCGTCGAGGTAGGGCATGTTCTTGGCGTCGACGGCGGCCTCGGGGCGCATGGGCTGGCGCGCCTCGGCGCTCAGGCGGTCCTGGAACACGCGGGAGCGCGGCTGCGACAGCTCCCACAGGAGGAAGCACAGGACGTCGCCGGTGGTGTCGATGCCGGCGACCATGTGGTCGAGGCACTCGGCGGCGATGGCGCGCTCGTCGAAGCGGTAAGCCAGGGGCGCCTGGGCGTACTTGACGGGGTCGGCCTTTTCGGCGTCGGCGCGCTTGTTGCTCAGGCAGCCGAGCAGCGAGTGGCGGGAGGCGTCGGTCTTGGACGTCGTCTCGTGGATGTAGCTGTCGGCCAGCGGGGTCTGGCGGCGGTCGGTGAAGAGGGCGAGCACGGGGCTGATGATGGAGTAGAGGGTCGGGCTGTAGAAGCGGATGAGGCGATCTGGAGATGTTAGAGGGAGGGACCGGCGAAGAGGCGGGAGGAGGATACGACGCACTCTCCAGACTGGCGTCAAACGTCACCTCGCGCAGGATCTTGGTGTGCCATTGGATGCGCAGCGAGTCGGTGCCGTAGTTGCCAAACAGGTGCAGCGTGACGCAGTCAAAGGCATAGCAATGGAGGGCTGGTGGTCAGTAGGCGGTGGTTATCCTGAAGACGGAGGGTAATAGCATACCGATCTACAGGTGTTAGCATCGTGCCAGGCCAGTCACCCAGCTACTCAGGATGACTTACATAAACGTCCAGCAGGCCATTGGGCGCAGCCCGGCAGAGGCCGGCAAAGCGCTCGGCGCGCTCTTGGATGCCGTGGATGACCGGGCTGTTGACAATGCTGCTGTTGGAATAGCGGTCGGCCAGGAGGCGGCGGCGGCGGGCGTGCTGGGGGAAAAATACGAGTGAGCGAATGAGACGGAGGGGAAATCCAAGCAACGCGCGGAATTCAGAGAAAGCCCCTGCGGTACACATACATTGTCCCGGTCCAGCGTCGAGAACATGGTCCGCCGGCCAAAGACCTGGAACAGGTCGTAAAAAGGCGTCTTGTCGTAGCCGCTGCCGGCCGAGTTGTAGATGGTCTTGACGGCGTCGGCCGACGCAAACGAGACCTCGCCGGGCGCAATGTGCACGACGGGCCCGTAGCGCTGGTGCAGCGCGTGGATGTAGCGCGTGCGGCCGTGGTGGAACTCGTGCCAGCGCAGCACGGCCGACGTGTAGCGGGCGGAGCGGGGGCCGGGCAGGTGGCGGAGCGGCCAGCCGCGGAGGACGGGCAGGACGACGACGTGGACGAGGGCGAGCAGGACGGCGGCCGCGGCCACGACAGCCGCAGCGGCCGCCGGCCGGGCGCAGACAGCAGAGAACAGGTCGGCGAGCAACATGACGAGCGGTGAGGAGGAGGAGGAGGAGGAGGAGGGGGAGGGGAATGCGAGAAGAGAGAGGGACGACGCAGAGGGCGGCCGGGGCAGAGACAGAGATAAGTAAAGGCGGCGGCGGCCGGTCGGGGGTGCGGGTACGTGCATAAAGCCTTGCATGCATGTAAGGGGGCCACGAGTTTTGCAATGGTTTGCCGGAACCGAAGGCTGGGAAAAGGGCCGATGGGTGGTACTTCCAGTGCGATACCGATTCCAATGCCTCATCCGGCAGGTATTGTTATCTTGTGCGAGTCAACCGCCCGCGGACATGGGAGCAACATCGGCGCGGCAGCGTCTTCGCGATGCCAGGGCGGGCTGTCTTACACGCCACCATGCCAGTGGGACTAACCAGATTGGGCGCGGTGGTCATCGCCCTGGCAGGCCTGGCAGGCAGGCGGCAGAGCCGACACGCTTGCAAAGGGACGGCAACGGCCGGCGGTGCAGTTTACCATCTCCGGCATCAATTCGGCAGAGATATGTTTTGCGTTCCATGCCGTCGACTCCGCAGATATCGGGCAGGGGCCTTTTGTCCCGAAGAGCCTCTCCGCGGAGGAAGCGGAACACCGCTGAAGCCCACTGAAAAGATAGGCGGGGCAGCCGCCGCTATAACACATGGCATTACTCACTGGAACTTGTCATTGGCCCGCTGTCAGGTCCCGGCAGGCACCTCCCCCGCGTGCGCATCGTCCGTACATCGCCGTGCCTTGCGTCCGTGCCGCGGCCACTCAAGAGCTGATGATGTCCCGTCCCAGACAATCCAGACAGTCCTGACGGCCCCCCCCCCCCCCCCCCGGTCCCTGGTCGCCGGTCCTCCTCACACCCCACACCACCCTTCTACTTGCTCGCCTCCCGCGTCGCCCCGGCGGCCGGCGGGTATGCCTTGCCGTCGACCGTCACCTTGGGCGTGCACGTGCACCACTCGGTCTCGGGCACGGCGCTGAGGGCGCGGGGGATGTGCAGGCCGCAGCCGCGCCAGGTGGTTTTGGCTGGGGGTTAGAAGGGGGAGGGAGAAGGAACGGAGCAGAGGGACGAGTGGGACGTACAGCACTCTGTGCAGATGGCGCTGGAACACATTGTGGGCGGTTGGCAGGGTCTGGATCGGGTCGTTTGTTCGTTTTCAGGGACAGACTTGGCGATTCGTAGCGTTTGTAAAAGGTCGTAGAAGCGTAGAAGCAGTTGGGGAAAGAAAAAAGAAAAAAAACAGAGGAGAGAAATGCGTTATCGCGAAACCAGACGAAGCCAAAAAGCTGTAGTTCGCTGGCTTTGTCATGCTTCTGATTCGGCGATCTGCGGCTCTGGCCGGCGACCCTCGCGAGACGCAACAGCAAAGGTCGCCGAGGACGGCACGGACACAACGAGACGCAAGAAAGGCATAGAATACATTGAACGACCTTGTCCAGAGAAACCAAAACACAAAAAGACGACAAGGCGAAACCCCCATTTTATAAGAAAAAAGAAAGAAAAAAAAAAAAAAGAACAAGAGCTTAAAAAACAAAGACAAAAAAAGAATAAGCAAAAGCAATGCATCGCTCTCGTTTCAGTATTTTCTTTTCCCTCCTTTCTTTTCTCCCCGTCCTCCTCTCTCTCTCTCTCCCTCCTACCACCCCCGCCCCGGCGCCTCCTCCTTCTCAATCGTCGTCAGGCTCGGAAACCGCCGCGTAAAGTCCCGGATGTAGTCGTCCCGGTCCTGCAGGCTCATGCCCTCCAGCACCGGCTGCCCCGGCAGGTCCATCGCCACCAGCTGCGGCCGCGTTGCCGCTGCCGGCGGGCCCATCGTCGGCGACGCCGGCCGGTCGATGCCGCTGGCGCTCATGCTGGCGCTGGTGCTGCCCGTGCCGCGCGGCAGAAGCGCCGCCGCCTTGCTCAGGTGCGTCGGCTTGGGCTTGGCTGCCGGCCGTGGCCGGTCCGGCAGCGCCGGCGCCGTCGACGGCCGGCCGCCACTGCCACTTCCGCTGTCGTCCTTTGCCTTTGCTGCCTTGGACTCGTTGACCAGATTGTTCACCCGGTTCTGGATCGACACGGCCCGCGACACGCCGCCAATGCTCTTGGGCAGCGCCGGCGGGGCCGTGCCACCGCCGCCTCCGCCGCTGCTGCTGCCCGTGTTCCGCTGCGCCAGCCGCTGCCGGTACTCGGCCGCCGCCGCCGCCACGCGCTTCTCCTCGAGCGACAGCCGCCGCCGCTCAATCTCCCGCCGCGCCTCCGGCGACTGGTCGTCCTCGTCGTCCAGCACGTTGTCTTCCACGCCGGGGCCCGTGAACCCGCCAGGCGGCGCCCCGTACCGGTGGTCGTCCTCGTAGTCCATGCTGGCCCGGCCGGCAGAACCCCGGCCGCTGGCCTCGTGGCGGTCCAGCCGTTTGAGGGGCGACGGCGTCCGCGCGCCCGGTGCCGGCGACAGCGGCGGCCCCGCCGCGTCCGCGCCACCACTGCTGCCCGTGGCCACCTCAAACCGCTTGAACGCATCGCCAAACTTGCCGCTCAGGATGCTCTTCTTGCTGCCGCCACCGCTGATGCTGCCGCTGCTGCTCCCGTGCAGCGTCAGGCTCGACCGCTTCGAGAACGGCCGGTGGCGGTCGCGCCGGCTGTCCCCCGACTCCTCCATCGACCGCAGATACTCCACGTTGGACTCGATCGTCGTCGTCTCCTCCCCTGGCGAGCCGTCGGCCGACAGCTTGTTGCCGCTGCCGCCACCGCTTCCGCTGCTTTCTCGCTCCCGCAGGTAGTCCAGGCTGGAGTCCAGGTAGGCACTCACCGGCCGCTGCGTTGGCCGTGTCGCCTGCGACGACGCCAATGCGGCTTCCCGGCTCGGCACCCGGTTCAGCGTGTCCAGCCCAGGCCGCGCGCCCTCCAGAGATGGCCGCGACGAGGACACATGGCGCACGCGCTGCATCTGGGACGGCGGCCGCACCGGCGGCTGTGTCTCCACACCACCGCCACCAACATGGTGCTCGTCCGAGTACGGTCCGCGAGGCAGGCTGGATGCGCGCAGGGCATCTCTGCTCGACTTGGAGGACGACAACGACGGCTGCATGGCCTGCGGTGGCGGTGTCGGCGGCGGTGAGGTCATCGTCCCCGTCGACACCATCACTACGGGCGTTGGCCGCACTGGCGACGGCTGCTTCTGCTGTTGTTGCCGCTGGGCCGAGATCGCCTGCAGCTCGGGCGTGCTGGAGATGATGGCGGACGCCCGGCTCATCTCCACCGGTTTCTTGGGCGACGGGCTGCGGATGGTCGTCGTCGTCGTCGCCGTGAACGCCATCGGCCGGTTGGTCGGGTGCTGCGGTTCCGAGGCCGACTTATGGATGCCCATGGCCGGGGCCGTTGTCGTCGCCGGCTTGCTCGTGGGGGCAACAGTTGCTGCTGCGACAATAGGAGCAGCAGCCGGCGTGGCAAACGCATCGTCGGCCAGCCGCTCCGCCACCCGCTGGTTCAGATCCTTGGCCACCTTGGGCGTGTCTGCAGTACTATCAAAGCTGAAGCGCGTCCCGTGGTCATGCAGCAGCGTGAACTGGTCCAGCGTTGGGAAGCGCGCTGACAGCTCGTCGCCGGCTGGCGCGGTCGTCTTCCCGTCGAGAGCCGCAAACGGGTCGCCGCTGGCCACGGGTGCAGGCTGTTTGGCTGGCGCGGCTTTTGCAAGCGGCTGCGGGCTGGGACCCGGGGCCGTGTGACTGCTGGGCGATGCCGTCGGCCGCCCTCGCCGCATCGGTACAATATCGGGGATCACCTGCTGCTGCTTTGTCGGCGGCGCGAAGACGGCCCCGACGACGGGCGTGGGCGTTGTGGCAAGCGTGTCTGTCGGATTTGGCCGGCTGCCTGCCTGGAGGCTCGTCTGCGTTGGAGAGGCGTAGATCTGGGCTGTCAGCAAATGGCCTGAGCAAAGACAGCACAATCGGCCACACGTACATTCTTAATGGGCACCTCCTTGCCCTGCATGGCACACGCCTCCCGGAGAACCTGGTAAATGTTGGGCCGGGCCTGCTGGCTCTCGCGTAGCATGGACGCTGTACAAAAGGGGTCAGTTACATGCACAGAATGGGGATGTCGAGACAGAGATAGATAGAGAGAAAGGGCACTGCCGGCTCACCAATCAGGGTCTTTAGCCGCTCCGAGAAGATCGGATGGCTGGGGAAGCGGTAGCTGGCGTTGAGAATGGCCAGCTGCGACGCCTGCTCCTCAAAGGGCGTGGTGTAGTAGCACAGCTTGTACAGCAGCACGCCGAGCGCCCAGATGTCCGACTTCTCGTCGACGGGCTGGCGGCGGTAGACGTCGACCATCTCGGGGCTGCGGTACTGCAGCGTGGTGTGCATCTGGATGTCCTCGTCGAGCTGGCGGCAGGCGGCGACGGACGTGGGCGCCGGGATGGGCGCGGCGGCGGAGCCAAAGTCGCACAGCTTGAAGCGGCGGCGGGCGGCGCCGCTGCCCTTGGAGATGAGCACGTTCTCGACCTTGAGGTCGCGGTGCAGCAGCGGCGGCTTGAGGTAGTGCATGCAGGCGACGCCCTCGGCGACGTCGCTGAAGATGGCCAGGATCTCGGGCTCGGTCAGGCGGTGCTGCAGCCGCGTGTTCATAAAGTCCATCAGGCCGCCGCCGTCGCAGTACTCCATCAGCAAAAAGACCTCGTAGCCGCCGCCGCGCAGCTCGCTCGCGTGCGAGTCAATGTACGTCACAATGGCGCGGTGGCCCTTGAGCCGCTTCATCGTCTCGACCTCGGTGCGCATGCTGCGCAGGCTGTCCTTGTCCGGCACGGCCACGCGCTTCAGCACCGCCAGGTCCGTGCCGTCCACCGGCGCCGGCAGCTTGACCACGTACACGTGGGCAAAGCCGCCCTCGGACAGGTACCGCTGGATCACCACGCGGTGGCTGCCCACCTGGATCTTGGTGCCCGGCGCAAACGTGCCCTGCGGTGCCGGCGGCCCGGCGCTGGTGTGGGGGTGGGGGTAGGCAGCCGGCGGCGGCTGGTGGTGCTGCGGGTGGTGATGGGGGTGGTGGCTCGCCGCAGCCGCGGGAACGGCCGCCTGCTTCTGCCCGGGGCGGGCCACTGTCGGCATGGCCTGGCCGTAGGACGCCATGCTTGCCGAGCAACGCAAGAAGCAAGAAACCAAAGGTGTATGCGTGTGCTATCGAGGATCGGCCGGTCGTCGTCGGGTCAAGGGAGGGGGCAATTTGTCAAGGACAGCGTGGATGACGATTCGTGTTCGGTGTCGGGATCAAGGCGGTCAATCGGTGTGGGATGGGTCGTGCTCGAGTCGGTCTTTCGTTCGTTTGTCCGGGCAGCCAAGCGTTGCCGATGCAGAGCCGCACGAGACGGAATCGAGGCTGAAGCAGGACGCAAAAAGGGCGAGGGGGGCGCGACGAGCGAGCGAAAAGGAAAGAGGGCTGTGCAGGTCGCTACGACAGCATGGCCGCAGGCGAGGGCACAGGACAGGGCAGGACAGGACAATCGGACGGTCCGTGCGAGGAGAAAAGAAAGGGGTGCCGAGAGCAGCGGGAACAGGAAACACCACGGCTGTCGTGCCCCCGGGACGGATGGTTGCTGAGGCGGGAGACGAGAAGGCGTTGTTGGCAGTGGGAAGGGAGCTTCGGCCGGCTTGGTTGGCTCGCTGGGTTGGAGGGGACGGGGGGTTTCAGGCAGCCCTGGCGCTGGAAGGGCGGCGGCCGGGGCCACTTGGCAGGTGGAGCAGCTAGTCGAGCTGGGCTGTGCTGGTGCTGTGCTGGTGCTGTGCTGGTGCTGTGCTGGCAAGTGCCAGCGCTGGCGGGCCGCCAGCACGGTGTGGGGGCGCAGCCGGTCACTGTGCGCTTAGACGAGCAGGATGCGCGAAACAAAACCTCATGTTTCTCTTTTTATATAGCACCATGTGCTCTCTCTGCCTTTCCGTTGGCCTGATCATCTGGGTGCACAAACAGTTGTGGTGCTAGACACCCTGATGCAGATGGACCACTCCCCCGCCGAAAGAAGACCAAAGACAATACCATCCTCATGAGCATTGCCTGGGACGTCGGCGTCTTTCCTCCTGCCCCTCTGCTCGCACCGTTCAGAAACGTCTCTCCCCTACTTTGACATGCCAACTGCCAGGAATCCTCTTGTCCTACCATCTCCCTGCTCAGTCGGGTAGCCGCACGGCGTAAAACATGCCCGAATCCGTAATGTACCAGCGGCATCCGAGGTGGTCGATGGTGGCGCGGTTGCGCTGCGTCCAGTTTCCGTCTAGCTCGCGCACCCAGTAGAAACGAGAGACGTCGTCGTCTGCGGGCTTAAAGTCCTGTGGTTCATCCAAGTTGTTGGTATACGCAAACTCCAGCTGCTCCTGTATCACCTCGGCCGGCGTCTGACCCACGCCCAGCGCCGGCTCGGGGTGCACCATACCAGAAAATCCGCCCGGGTAGTTCCCGGGCATCATCATTACAGGAGGCTGTCCTCCTCCGCCGTAGCCGCCACCACCCGCGTAGGCCATGGGTGGCTGTTGGACGTACATCGGCTGGTGCAGCATCGGCAACACGGGAGCAGTCGACGTGGCAATAGGTGTGCCCTGTTGAAATAAGTTAGCTGTTAGCAAGGAGTTTGAGAAGGTTATTGCAATGGAAGGGGGGTGACAAATTTAAAAGCGAAACAAAACAAAAAACAAAAAACAAGAAATCTACAAAAAAAAAAAAAGGAAATAAGCTTTCAGATGCTGCCACTTGACATGCAACCCTCTGCTATGGCCTTCGAGCTGCTTTTTGTTGTCTCAGTCAGCACTTGCACAGCAGGACACAAGCATGCTTGGAGAAGGGCGGCGTGGTCCAGCAGGAGTCAACATGCAGACTTGTTGACAACCACTGTCGTCATAGACAGGAGGACCGCTGCAAGGGGCGAGAGACAGACAGGACGACGACGGCAACACAACAAAACAAGGGGGTTCATCACTGACAGGAAAACCGCCCGGGTGTTGCATGTAGACGCCGCCAAAGCCCGGCGGGTCATTGCGCGGCACGTAGGTGTGCATCATGGGCCCGTTGGTGGCGTCGGGCACGGCGGGCAGGAAGTTGATGCCTGTCGCCCCCGAGTGGGGATCCATCGTAGCCATGGGGTATGCGTTTCCTGGCGGGACAAAGGTTGGCAACGCCTGGATGTTGTAGCCCTGAGGCGGTGGGTGGTATTGGTGCGTGTAGACTGCGTTGGGGCCGAGGGCTGGGTTGATCAGGGTATTGTAGGCAGCAGTGGCTCCCGGAGGCTGTGGGAAGGGAAGGCCAGCTGGGGCAGGGTCTTTGTTGGCTGACTGGTCTTTGCCTTTGCCTTTGTCTTTGCTGGGTTTCACGTCCCTGTCGCTGTTGTCCTCACTGTCCTCGACGTCCTCGACACGGGCACGCCGACTTGACTTCTGGGCACCCTGGGATGTGCCCCCGTAGGACTGGCGACGGGGATGTTTGTTCTTGACGGGACCAGTCACGGCGAAAGATGAAGAAGACGACCCCGAGATGGGATCATCTGCAAAATGAGAGCTGTCACCACCAAAGCTGAAGGAGACACGCCGGTCTCGAGCCGTCTTGGAGCGTCTTTCCGGTGGAGAACCCGAGTAGGAGGAGGTTGGCATCCTCGGGATGCAGAAGAGAAGTGATGTGGGAAGAGAACGAGACAAAACAAAGGTAATGAGAAGAAGTGAAATATTTGGTAGCAAAAGAGCAGACAGAATTTTCAAGCGGGAGACGAAAATGAACACCTGACAACGGCCAGAAGAAATAAATGACAGAACAGGCAGGAGCCGGCCAAAAACGGAGGCGGTGTGTGGGCAGAGAGCAGACATTGTCGGACGAACGAGCAAAATGGCAAACAGACGAAGCGCGGTCATGGGCCATCGCAGGGCAGCACGCTCACGCCTCCACTTACAGTTTCGAGGGACCATAGGGTCCAACTCTGCCCGTTCCACTTGTACTGGAATGCACCGGAGTGACGAGAGTTGCGAGAACGGCGAGAACACGGGCGCTCTGGATCGTCCTCCAGGACGATGTCTCTAAACGGCCAGCAGCACATGGTGTCGACGGGGTGAGGATATCGTGAGGGGAAAAAAAAAACGAAGATACAGCAAGGATGAATAGAGAGAAGAGAATCAAACGGAGTGTTGAGGAGGAGTTCTACACAAGCCAACGAGGTTGACAGGAGGCTTCATCCCGGTGCCTATACTGCAGAGGGGCCAGTTCTGTCCACCAGGGCTCACCGCCGAGCACAATGGCATGTAGACAGATCTCGAGGAAGGAGCGTCTGCCCTTCGCTCCTGCTCGATCTGGACAGACAGCTGTCACGGGCAAATTCACGGCACAGTCACGACACAGTCACGACACAGTCAGAGTAGTACATCCGCACACGGTGCATTGCTTCATAGTTCCTGGAAAAGGGTCCCGTCAACGCCTGCCACTCCAGCCACTCTATGCTTTTCCCTCGGGCAGAACTCTAGACGTCTGCAAGGGGGGACAACCGGGAGAGAGAGAAAGAAGAAAAATCCAAAAAAGAACACAATAAGCAAACAAGAGTAGACTGGTGACGAAATGCCATGCCCGCAGACCCAACGTGAGATCTAAATACAATGGGAGGAGTAGAGAGGTGGGAGCAGAAGAGATGTTCTGGGGAGATGCCGAGACTGCGGTGCCTGCGGCCCAGCAACAAGCGAGGCCTATGCGTGGTGTGCGCTGGGCTCGGGGATCGGGAAGAATGTGCGCCGCGTGACCTGACAAGTTAGAACGAGTCTGAGAAGAGAGAAGCGAGAAGTGGGAGAGCAGAGAGGGAGGACAAAGAAGGGAAGAAACGTACCGTCCATGCTGCCGCAACCGACGCCACAATGCCGCCGGAGATGAGCATCGGGCGCACGCCCTGCGTGCTCTTGAACAGCATGCCGCTGAGGGCGCCGGCCGTGATCGAGTTGATGGCGTCGTGGCGGCCGCGCAGGTAGCCAATGTACGAGTTGACGCAGTTGTACACAATGGCGACGACGCCCGCCGAGTTGCCGAGGTACGGCCCCCGCCGCGTGACGGCGTTGAGCACCGAGTTGAGCCGCAGCTTGGGCGGCTGGCCCCCCGACCGCCGCAGGCCCTCCTGCAGGCCCCACGCGCCGCCCAGCGTCAGCGCCGCCAGGTACGTGATGCCGGTGCCGTAGCACAGGTCGTCCGTGAAGCCGCGCGACGGCAGCACCGACTGCGACCCGGGCAGGTCCGACAGCGCCGAGTCCTCGAGCGAGATGTACTCGAGCGTCTCCTTGTTCAGCCCCGCGAGCGGGTGGATCTGCGTCGGGTCCGCAAAGGCCGAGCTCTGCAGGAAGGCATCGGCGCCGCCGCCGCTCGCCAGGATGCTGCTCGTGCTGGTGCTGCCTGCTGGTGCTGCTGATGCGGCGCCCGGTGCGGGGGCGGCGGCAAACGCCGTCGGTTGTTGTGTTTGGTCGTGGTGTTGTGTGGAGGGAGAGTGGACGTCCGGGACGGAGTTGGAAGTGGTCGGGAGGCCGTGCTGGGAGGCCTTGCCTCCCGTCAGCGCGCTCCAGAGCGACATGTCGGGCCGCGGGGTGTCTGTGGAGGGGGAGGGGGGGGGGAAGAAGAGAGAAGAAGAGGGGAGAAAATTGGGATGGACGAGCCCCCGAGACAGAATCCGCCGCCAAACAAGAACCGAAAGAAGCGTGGAAATGCGAGGGAGGTGCGTAGAAGGCCTGTAGACGGCTCGCCGTGGACTGCAGGACGCGGGAGGAGGTCGTGGACACGGTTCAGCAGCTGAGAAGTAAAAATATTTTTTAGAGTCTTCGAAAATCCCTGCGCCGGCATCTCGGGTCGCCTAAAAGTGGGCCCGTGATCACGTGTTGCGGAGAAGGCTGAGAACGGTCCTGCGCGGCTGTTTGGAAAGACGATGAAGAGGAGAGGCATGCATTCTCTGATGCCGCACAAGACCATGTTGTATTCTGTTTCTTTTGTGCAGGGACGGGAAGAGACACGAACGTGTGCCGTCGATGTCGTGCAAGACCGGGAACTCGGATACGTGCAATATAAGCCAGCATGTATTTAAGCGAACGTCAAATCCCAAAAGTAAAGAAAAAAAACAAAAAAAGTATAATCGAACCTTACACACACGCCCCAACGGAGAGACGTGGTACGAGAAGCTTAAAAAGAGGTCTCTGGCCAGACAGACCTCCTGGTCCTTGCATACGCATTCTTGTTGGGTCAGACTGGACATACTACCAAGCGTTGTCTTCACTTTCACACACTCTTCCCCTCCATCGCCACCATGGACGCTGTTCCAGTGGACGAGACAGACTGGCCTGCGCTGCAAAGCAGCATGGCACGGATATTACAGGAGACGAAGAACCGGAACCTGGATTGGGCGGACGCTCTTCTTCCTGATGTTGACGCGGCCGGCGAAAACGCCAACACGCTCATCCGCTGGCTGACGGCCCAGAGCGAAGAGCAGCAGGCTGAGTGCGTTTTCAATTTGTTTTCTCTTTTGATTGCAGTACTGACCGACAGTCTGGTCGAGGCTTTGTTTGCCCGCCTGCTTGCCCGGTCGGCCAAGTCCCGCGCCGCGTCGGTCAACGCGTGCACCAAGCTGTGCGGCTTCGTGCAGCACTGTGCGCAGGCAGACGCCGGGCGGCACGCGGCGCTCGTGGCGTGGGTGTTTGGCGCGAGCGTGGCGCTGCGGCTGTTTGACTTTTACCTGGAGTGGAACGAGACGGACCAGCACCGGTCGATGAAGCTGGTGCTGGACCTGCTGGCGCAGCTGCTGACGGCCGGGCCGCGGAGGCCGAAGAGCGAGGAGGCCCAGCCGGCGGCACAAACGGCAGCACTGGCAACGTCCCAGGCGGCAGTGCGGGCGTACGTGCTGCGCACACTCGTGGGCATCATCAGCGGCGAGATCGGGCGGCCGCTGGCCAAGTCGGCGATCGGGTCGCTGCACAACCTGCTGGGCAAGCGTGTTTTCAGCATGGACGCCGTCGGCCGGGCGTACCGGCGCAGCATGGCGGCAGCAGCTGGCGGCAGCGAGCCAGATGCAGATGCGCCCGTCCCGCTGGCCGTGTATGCCCGGCTGGTGTCGGATCTGCTGCAGGCGATGGCGTCGCCCAGCGTGGCCTCGGTCGCCGGCAAGCTGCTGCTGGTCGTGTTTTCGTACCTGCGGACGACGGCAGCGACGGCAGCTGCTTCATCCTCGGCGACAACAGGAGCGGCTAGCCAAGCAGCGCGGGCGCTCGCAGGGTTCACGACGGCACAGTGGCTGGCGTGGCTGCTGGACAGCCTACAGGGCCGGTTTGCGCTGGCCGAGGACATCAAGACGTTTTTCTTCCTGCCGCTGTTCAAGGCGGACCGGGCCAGCGCGCTGGAGCTGCTGCTTCTGCTGAACAAGAACCAGCAGCAGCAGCACCGCGACGGATCCGGAACCGCGCCGCTGGACGCGCGGGCGATGCTGCGGCTGGCGGCGCTGGAGGCGGGCAAGAAGCGCGGGTTGGTGGCGGACGCGGGCCTGAGCCTGGACGCGCGCGGCGACCTGAGCATCCCGCTGGACGAGTGCGGGCTCGAGGACGTGCTGGCGCGCGGGTCGGCGGGGATGCGGTCGCTGGCGGTGTCGCTGCTGGTGTCGTCGCCGTCGGCGCAGCGGCCGCTGTCGGCGGCGACGCTGGCGCTGCTGCGGCGGTTTCTGCCGGGTTTCCACGCCGAGGCGGACGCCAAGTTCCGGCTCGAGCTGCTCGGCCACGAGCGCCACATGGGCGAGCGGCTGCAGGGGGCGCGGCGGGCGCTGCGGGCGCACGCGGCGCCGTGGTACGTGCGGGAGGCGCTGGCGCAGCACGACGCGTTCCTGGCGTGGTACGTGGACTTTCTGCGCGACGAGCTGGGCCCGACGGCGTCGTACCAGCGGCACTTTTCGGCGCTGCGGGCGGTGCTCTCGCTGGCGCCAGAGGCGGCCACGACGGCGACGACCAGCAACAGTGTGCTCGACGACGCCCTGGCGCGGCGAATTATCCACGACGGCACGTGGGTGCGGTGCCTGCTGGAGCTGCTGCTGGACCCGTTTGACGACGTGCGTGCCCTGGCGATTGATGTGCTGGCGCGCATGCCGCCGGCGCTGCTGGACGTGCCGCTGGCGGACAGGGGGGAAGAGAACGAGACATCATCACCATCGCTGCGCCAGCGCCTCGAGGCGTTCAGTGTGCGTGCAGACGCGCTGGCGTCGCGCACGGCGCGAGCTGACCACGCAGACGGCGCAGCACGGTGCCAGGCACTGCTGTGCCGGTGGGCGGACGGCCTCCCCGCCCAGCTGGCACGGCTGCGCGCGCTGCTGGACCGGCTCGAGACCAACATTGCGGCGGCGCAGCGCGACCTGGGCGCGGCAGTGCTGCGGCACCCGGTGCACGGCGACTTTGCGTCGCTGCGGTACGTGTGGACGGTGCTGGCGGGCGCGACAACGCCGTACTCGGCCGAGGCGCTGCGCGACGAGCTGGTGCCGGCACAGGAGCGGATCGTGCGGTGCGCGGAGGCGATCTGGCAGGTGGCGCGGCCGGTGCTGTGCGACGACGCGCCCGAGGGGCATCTGCCGGCCGGGCTGGACGACGGGCCCGAGGGCAACGTTCTCGACTCCAAGGACGTGCTGAGCTACAGCTTCCGGGCCGTCAGCGAGGCGAGCAGCCTGTTGGAGGCGGTGGTGGGCAGTCTGCGGCGGGTGCCGAGCGACGATGTTGCCAACAGCCAGGGCCGGCTGGTGCCGACGCGGGCGGTGTTTGAGGCGGTGGGCAACCTGGCGTTTGCGCAGCTGGCGGCGCTGCGGCACCGCGGGGCGCTGACGGCGGTGGCGCACACGTTCCTGGCGTGCTGCCAGCTGGCGCAGCACGGGCGGGTGGCGCGGGCGGGTGGCCCAGCCGAAGACGAAAACGAAACGATCGTGGCGGCATGGTACCGCGACACGCTGGCGTGCATCTGGGGCCAGCGGTCGACGACGCGGCGGTCGGCCGGGATCCCGAGTCTGTTTGCGGGGATCCTGGCGTCGCCGGCGGCGCAGCCGCCGCTGGCGGCGGCGATGGAGGCGGTGTGCGCGATTGCGGCGGCGCCGGCGCGGGTGGAGGCGGACCGGGACGACGCGCAGCGGCCGCAGGTGCACGCGCTCAACTGCCTGCGCGAGGTGTTCCGCAGCGGACTGCTGAGCCGGCGCGCCGAGGCGCTGCTGCCGGCGTGCCTGGCGCTGGCGGCGACGAGCCTGCGGTCGCCGGTGTGGGCGATCCGCAACGGCGGCTTGCTGCTGCTGCGCAGCCTGATCGACTGCCTGTTCGGCACGGGCGAGAGCAAGGCGGCGCTGGCGGCCGGCTGGGACGGGCGCACGCTGCGCGTGTCGTACAAGAACCACCCGACGCTGCCGGGGGTGCTGCTGGAGCTGCTGGGGGCGGGCGGGCCGGCGGACGGCGACAACACCGGCCCGGCGGCGATCGAACGCCAGCAAGCCGCCGCCGAGTCGGTCTTCCCCGCGCTGGACATCCTGCGGCGCGCCGGCCCGCCCGAGACGCACCGGGCGGCGCTCTACGCAGCCGTGGTCGTGCACCTGGGCAGCCACCTGTGGCACGTGCGGGAGATGGCGGCGCGCACCGTATGCTCGTTCTTTGTGCTGCCGGCGTGGCCGGGGCGCGTGGAGGAGCTGCTGGCGCCGCCGGCCGGGACACGAGGCTGGACCGAGGCCAACCGGCTGCACGGGCACCTGTTGGCGGTGCGGTTAGTGCTGGACAAGCTGGACGAGACGGCGGACGAGCAGCTCGGGGCGCGGCTCGCGGTCGTGCTCGATCGTCTTGACGACACGGCGGCGCAGAGCGGGATCGTGGCCCGGGCGCCGGCCGTCGCGGCCGCGTACCTGGAGACGCGCAACACGGTGTGCGGGCTGGCGCTGAAGCATGGCGTCACGCTCCAAGTCCGGGACCCCGTCTGCCCGCCGGCAGCCCCCGACTCGGCCCTGTGGCGCGTGCAGCACGCGCTCGCGCAGAACTACGCGGCGCACGGCGCGGGCGACCGCGCGGCGCTGGCGGCGCTGGTGCAGGCGACCGTTGCCGACGCCGACACGGCGGTGCGGCTGCTGGACGCGGTGGCGGCGACGTGGTTTGCGGGCCGCGCGCCCAAGACGGCCTCGGCCACGGCCACGGCCACGACCACGGCCACGGCCACGGCGGCGTGGCTGAGCGACGTCTTCCTGGCCGTGTGTGCGCAGCCGGGCACGGCGCCGGACGTGCGGGCGACGGCGCTGCAGCACACGGCCGCGTTCCTGGACAGTCTGCTGGGCAGGGGTGATGAAGCGGCACTTGGTCCGGTGCTGCCCGCGCTCGACCGCGCCTGGGCCGCACTGGCAACCGACGGCGGCGCCATCAGCCCGCCGCTGGCGTGTGCCATTGTGCGGGCGAGCGGGCCGTTTGTGGCCGCAGTGGCGGTGGCCGGGCCCGCGGCGGGCCAGCGGTCGTCCGGGGGCGTCCCCGCGCCCGGCGCGTGGGCGGCGCTCGTGGCCGACGCGGGCCGCGACACGCAGACGCTGGACATGCGGCTGGCGGCGGCGGAGGCGCTGCGGTCGTACACGGCGGGCGTGGGGCGGCGGCGGCGGCAGGTGGACGGTGCCGGCGGCGGCGCCGACGCGGTGGCGGTGGCGTTCTGCGTGTACGACGCGCTGCTGGACGACGACGACGAGGTGCGCGCGGTGGCGGCGGCGGCGGCCGGCGGGCTGCAGGGCGGGCGGGCGTGTGTGCCGGGCGTGGCGGCGGCGCGGCTGCCGGCGTGGATGGCCGGGGTGTTTGCCGGCGCCGACACGCCGGACGCGACAGCAGCCGCGTTCCTGGCCCAGGCCGTCGGGCGGCTGATTGGCCAGACGCCGGCGCCTGTGGCCGGGCCGGCGCCGTGGGCGCAGACGGCGGGCGCGGCGCTGCGGCTGGCGCAGCAGACGGACGACGCGCTGTTCGCGATCGAGGAGAAGAACCTGTTTGTGGACGAGGCGCGCGAGGCGCAGCGGTGGGCGGCGGCGCTGCGGGGGGTCAGCCCGTCATCGTGGTCGGCGCCACTGGCGGCCCGGGTGCGGGACGGGCTGGTGGCGTGGGCGACGGCCGGGCTGGCGGAGCTGGTGGACGACCTGGTGGACGCCGAGGACGTCGAGGACGCCGAGGACGACAAGGACGGCCCGCTCGGCTGGACGGGCACGCCGGACGTGTTTGCCGTGTACGCGCGGCTGCTGGCGGGGGCGCAGCTGCTGGTGGCCGGGCCGCTGCAGGCGGGCGACGCCGCCGCCGACCGCGTGGTGCTCGAGGCGCAGCTGGCGGCGGTGGCCCAGCACGGGCGGGCGCGGGGGATGCACGGGATGCTGGTGGCGCTGGCCGCGGGCCGTGTCGGCGGCGAGACGTGCGTCTAGTTCATTGGTATCTGCTCCTCCTCCGCTATCTACTGCAGTGCCTCTCCCCCCCCCCACCCTCCTCCCCCCTACGCCTGCTGCACCAGCCAGTCGAGGAAGCGGTTGGCGTCGCTGACGATGCTCGACGGCGTGTTGCGGTCGACGAGGAAGCGCGGCACGTTGCCGCCCGGGTTGTTGCGCGTGATCATGAGCCACTCGACGGCCATTTCGTGGGCGGCGTCGTCGTCGGCGCCCAGCTCCATGGACGAGCGCGTCTTGCGGGGGACGCCCGTCTTTTCCGCCGGCACCGGCACCTCGCGCACGACCTCGACCGACTCGTACTCGGCGCGCACGAAGCCGGACCGCGGCGGCGCGGCCGGGTGCGCGCACGGCTTGGACACGACCATGAACTGGCGGGGGGCTCTGCTGGCGCCGGACGTGTTGGCGGAGGGCAGCGTCGCGTGCTCCGTCAGCAGCATCACGACAAAGTCGCGGGCCGCCGTCGGCCGCGGGAACTGCGCCTGCAGCTGGAAGACGTGCAGGGCGCGCGTGCGGCGGGGGGCGTCGGGCGGGCCGCAGCGGCGGCCCTCGAGGTGGCGGGCGACCTCCATGGTGCGGACCTTGCAGGCGTCGGCCTTGTTGATGGGGGGCGTGGGCGAGATTGTCGTCGTCGTCGTCGTCGTCGGGTTTTTGCCGGTTTCGCCATTTTCGTCGACACTCTTTTCTTCCTCCCCCCCTTCCCGCACCCCCCCCTCGTCCGGCAGCCCAAACTCCTTCAGCAGCCCCCGCCGGAACAGATCAAACGACAGCGCCACCTCCTCGCCCCCGCGCACCTCGCGCCGGTGCACGCTGCGCCGCGCAAACCAGCTGCTGCCGCCGTACCCGTCGCGCCCGGCCGCGTGCTTGAACACGGCCACGTGCCGCGGGTTCGTCACGCGCACCTCCTTCCACGCGCCGCGCAGGCTCTGCATCTGGCGGTGGCGCGCGGCGAGGCGCGCAGCGGGCGATTCTTCGGGGATCCCGTTGGTCCCGTTGGTCCCGTTGGTCCCGGTGACCCCGTTGACCCCGTTCATCCCCCCGTGGAAATACGACACCGCCCCGTCCGTCTGCGCGCGCGGCCGCCCCGTCACGGCCGCCGGCATGCCCGAGCGCGCCGCCGCCGGCGCCGGGATCGAGTCGATCAGCAGCTGCGCCGACGCAAACGTGTCGGCCAGAAAGGCGTCGAGCGCGGCGCCGTCCGCCGCCGCCAGCGCCGGGTGCGCGGCCCAGTCGACGGGGCCGAGGCGGTCAAAGGGATTGTCGGACGCGTCCATGGTGGTGTGTGGCAGAGATGGTTGGTAGTCGACAGGGACAAGAAACAATGGACAATGGACAATGGTCGGAATGCCAGGCGGTGGTCTGCGCTATCGTAAGATACGTTTCGGACTCTCGGGCGCTTCAGCCCCGCTTGACGTCATGGCCCGCAGCGGAACGACCCGCTTGCGATTCAGCGTCAGTAAGCCTATGTCCAGTATTAATATAGCAGTTAAATGCAATCTATGTACAGCGACGTTCCTCTCACACCAGCGCATCCCGTCCCTCCAGCGCGTCCAGGGCCCGCTGCTCCGCCATGCAGCTGCCGCAGTACGCCTCGTGCCACTGCCGCAGCTGGGCCTTTTTGTCGTCGGAGCCGGTCCCGGGCCCGGGCCCGGGCTCAGAACCGGCCCCGGAATCCGACCCCGTCCCGGACCCCGGACCACCCCCCGACACCCCCGCCAGCAGCCGTCCGGCCTGCGCACACCGCCACGTCTCGTCCGCCAGCCAGTTCTCCCACTCCGACTGCACCATCTCGCGCTCCACGCTGTTGACCACCCGCATCGCCACCACCAGGTCGTGCCGGTACGCCCCGAGCCGCTGCCGCGTCCGCCGCAGCCGCGCCGCCGTCGCCCGGCTGCTGGCCGTCGCCAGCCCTGCGCCCGCCTGCGCCGCCGGCGCGTCCAGGTCCGTCGCGTTGGCCAGCGCCCGGAACGCCGTCTGGCAGAGGCTGTAGCTGCTGCTGTTGCCCCCGCCCGTCGACGTCGACGCCGGCGCCACCGGGCTCAGGCTGCCCGCCGCCGCCGCCCGCAGGTCCTCCAAGTACAGCGCCCGGCTCATGCGCACGTTCGGCCCCACGCCCATGCGCCCCATGAACTGCACCGCGTGCCGCTCCGTCCACCACGCCGTCGTCTCGCGCGACGAGAACACCACGTTCGTCGCCACGCTCAGCGCCAGCACCGCCAGCAGCAGCCGGTGCGCCGTCGCCACCTGGAACAGCTTGCGGAACCCAAAGAACGTCCAGATCACCAGGCTCGTCACCGCCGACTCCATCAGGCTGCGCACCGTCTCCACCAGCATCGTCGTCAGCGTCCGCGGCTTGATCGCCGTCCCCGCGCCCCCCGCCGCCGCGTCGTCGTCCGCCCCCGGCGCAAACGCCACCGCCTGCGTCTGCTGCCCCACGTTGCCGTACACCTGGATGGCCCGCTTCGTCCGGCTGTGCGCCCCCAGCTGCCGCACCGCGTCCGTCGCCAGCTCCGCCAGCTCGTCGCCGTCCCGCGCCGCGTCGTCCAGCGCCTGCCGATGCACCAGCCGCTTCGTCAGCGCCGGCGCCACCCGCGTCCACTCGATCCGCACGTACACCGCCAGCTTGCACTTGCTCTTCGCCACGTGCGTAATCACCACCTTGGTCACCTGCTTGAACGACGCCGCCAGCGGCAGGTGCCACGCCGTCTTCACGTGCCGCACCACGTACATCTCGTGGTCCCGGAACACATCCACCACCTGCTCGTCCACCGCCTGCTGCGTCTTGTGCCGCCCCAGCAGATCCGCCGACTCCGCCTCGAACCGGAACTGCCGCGCCATCTTGCCCCCCGTCCCCGCCGGCCGCCACGGCCCTTGCTCGATCGACCGCGCCCGCCGCGCGTGGTACTGCCGCGCAAACACAAACGACTGGTCCCCAAACAGCACGTGGAAGCACGCCTTGGCCCCAATCTCAAAGTGCCGCTCCGCCACCTTGCACTGCATGTCGTCCGGCTCGTACACCACCGGCCGCGTCGGCAGCTGCTGCAGCCGCCCCGCCCCGCCCCGAGTCAGCTGCTGGTGATGCTGGTGCTGCAGCTGCCGCAGCCGGCTGCTGCTGCTGCCGCCGCCGCCCGCCCCGCTGCTCATCGTCCGCTGCCGCCGCAACCGCCCCATGCTCCCTTGCCGCGACAGCCCCGCAACGTCGCCGTAGTGGTGGTGGTTGTGGTGGTGGTGGTGGTCTCCGTCCTGGTCGTGGTGGCCGTGGTGGTGGCCGTGGCCATTGTGGCCCGCGCCCTCGTCCGCGCCCTCGCCGTCGTCGCCCTCCCAGCTCTCCACGCTCGGGCTCCGCCGCCCCGCCTCGTCGTCCTGCGCCAGCCGCTGCAGCGCCGCCACCAGCTCCGGCACCTCCATCGGCTCCGCCGACTGCAGGTCGTCCACCAGCAGGTTGAGCCGCGCGTGCAGCAGGTCCATGTCGTCCAGGAACGTCTTGATCGTGATTCGCGTAAAGCCCGTCTCGTTGGCGTCCTCGCCCAGGTGCAGGAACGTAAAGTCGCAGTCCTTGCCCGGCGCTGCCGTCACCTCCGTGATAATGTCCAGCGGAATCGCGTACGTCACCACCAGCCCCATCATCTGGCTGTAGAAGTACATGTAGTCCGCCGTCACGTACACCCGCCCGCTGCCCACCAGGCCCTGGTTCGTCGTGCCCTCCTCCGACGCGCTCGACCACGCCGCGTTGAACACGAGCACCAGCTTCTCCGCCAGCGGCACCGTCGGGAACAGCAGCCGGAACTGCGCGTGCTGCGCCCGCAGCTCAGCCGGGTACCCCGTTGGGAACGTCTCCGACACCGCCCGCCCCTGCACCTGCACTTCCGGCAGCCGCGCCGTGTCCACGCTCAGCGTCTTGCGGTGCCCGGCCGCCGGCGTGCCCGTCGCGCCGCCGCTCTGTGCCGCCGCCTCCGCAGCCGCCGCTACATCACTGGCAAACTCGCCCCGTGGGAGCTGGTCCGACCCCCACAGCGACGTGCCCCAGTAGTTGGCCAGGATCCCCGCCGGCAGCCCGCATGACAGCCCGGGTCGGCTGAGGATCCGCTCGCTGCTGGCCGTCACCGCCACCTTGCTCAGGAACGTCAGCAGCGGCGATTTGGTGAATGTCGTTGGCGCCAGGCTGCTGCGGTGCGGCTCCAGCAGAGGAAGCGCCATCGACACCGGCGCCGGCCGTTGCGATGTCGAGTAGCCTGGCAGCAAGTTGTGGCCAGCTGAGATCAGGCTTGCTATGCCGCTTGACGGCGCCGGCGGCGGCATTCCCGCCATGTTGCCACCGCCAATCGCGCTGCCGCTGCCATTGCCCCCAGCGCTGTTGCCCGTGCTTCCAAGTCCGCTCGTTGCGCTCTCCTGTTGTTGTTGTTGTTGTTGCTGCTGCTGCTGCTGCTGCTGCTGTGTCCATGTCGGCTTCCGGTGGATGTCCAGCTTCTGCATGATGCGTGCCGCGTGCTCGCGCCCGCTCTCGCCCTCCTCGCGCCGCAGCTCCTGGCCCAGGATCGTGATGGACCGCCGCGGCGGCCCGTTGGACACGTCGAAGCTGCTGCGTCCTGCAAAGCTCGCCTCCGGGCCGCCACCGGGCAGTGGCAGCGTGCCCGACTGGCTGTGGGCCGGGCCCGACTCGTCGACGGTGCCGAGGGCAGCAGCGTCGAGAGAACGTGCCGAAAACTCCGCCACCAGGGGCGGCGTGATAGCAAAGGCCGGATCCATGCCGCCGCCCAGCTCGACCAGCGCCGTCTGGTTGTCGCGGGCCATGCTGGCCTCAAACGCCTTCTTCTTGGCCACCTCAAAGACCTCGAGCCACTCGGTCAGTTGGTGCTGCGTCTCGGCCTGCAGCAGCAGATTGCGGTTCTTGGTCTTGACCTCCATGCAGAAGCGCCGCTCCTCCTGCACGGCCGGCTTGGCGCTGCACAGCAACACGCCAATGTCGTCGCCCTGCAGCACGCCCTGCGGGCCCTGCACCAGGTAGCCGAAGATGCCGTCGCGGCAGTAGAACCAGCGCGGCACCCAGTTGACACGCGCGGGCTTGCCCGTGACGGTGCGCAGGAAGAGCCAGCCCTGTTTCTCGGAGATGACGGCGGCCTTGGGGTCCTGCGCGCGGTTGACGGGCCCGCGCGAGCCGAGGAAGGGCACGGTGGACGCGCTGTAGTCGTCGATCTCGCGCGACGGCTTCATGGCGGCGACGGTGGTGGCGCTGACCTCGCGGCGGATGGCGTGCTGCTCGCGGCGCAGCGCGGCCTCGGACAGCTCGAGCTCCTTGGCCCAGCCGCGGATGCGGTCCATGTCGTCGCCCCATTTGGGCGAGTTGAGGTACGTGCGGCGCGCGCGGTTCATGTCGCTGCACAGGTCGGCCGAGACGCGGATCAGCAGCTTGTCGAGGCTGGACCGCAGCTGCGGCGCCATCTGGGCAAAGTCCATGGCGGCCTTGAGGTACGCGCGCCGCGTCTCGAACAGCTGGAAAGCGTCCTCGCGCAGCGCCGACGGCTCCTTGGTCTTGGACTGGCCGACGTACCGCGCCAGCGTGGCGTCGTACGTCTTCTGCGCCGTCTCCAGGGCGCGCCGCGTCTCCTTGAAGGCCCGCAGCTCGCCGTTGAGGAAGTTGCGGATCGGCTCCGCGTTGACCACGTCGAACCGCCGCAGCGCGTGCGACGTCTGCAGCCACCACTCGCGCGTGCCGTCGCTGACGCGCTTCAGCGCCAGCACCGTGTGGTCGGCGTCCAGCACGCCGTCGGCCGCGCCCGGCGGCGGCGTGATGCGCGACAGCATCTGGCTGATCGTGTCCTGCAGCCCCTCAAAGTCGTGCACCAGCTTCGACGTGCCCTTGACGTAGCTGTCCAGCCACCGCTCAATGCCATCCACCTGCTCGCCAAACAGCACTGCGCTCGCCCGGAACGACGGCGAGTCGCGCGCTGCCTCGTACAGGCCCACGGCCACGCTCGCCCGCGGCACCGTCGCCGGCTGCGGCAGCGGCGTCAGGGGCGTCGCCGGCACCGCCGCCGGCGAGGCCAGGTTGTCGGTCCGGGACCCGCTCATGGCCACGGTGCTGGCTGCCAGCTGCAACGGTGCCGGTTTTACGGGCGACGGCGAGCCCGAGGCTGGATCGGCCATGTCGGGCCGGGCTGGTGTGTTTGTGTTGCCCGAGGTTAGGGGTGCGGTCCTTGCATCCAAGGTCGGTCGGGAAATGGGCCGAATCAATGGCCGATGTGGTGTTCGCGGTACACCACTGTCTGTGATGGAAGGGATTTCGAGGAGAAAGTCGACGATTCGGAACGCGTGTCGTTGTCGTAGCCAAGGCCAGCAACGGAAGGCGCGGTTGATTCAACATGACCCCGGAGCTTCCCTTCCCCGTATCTGCGTTATCCAATGAGCGATCATAATGAGACCCACATGAATCACCGGTTGAGTGCACGTGATAACCATGGTTTGCGATCACGTGTGTTCAATTCGACGACGACGAGGTTGCACGAGAGTCTACAGTCTGCTAGTTTGCCTCTGAGCGGAATTGCTATTTCTGGATCCCAGCGGCGTGCATGATGAGCACGGGCACGATGCGTACTCCGATGCGTACTCCGTGGTGAAAAGAGGCCTACCGGCCCTATGGCGGCCCAAATGCAGGCAAATGTGGCGCAGGCACCGTTCTGCAGCGGGGTGGAGCCCGTGCTGCAGAGGCCCTGGACAGTCCCAAATACAGTGGCTCGCGAGCCCCGGAAATCGGCTCCCTCCCGCCAACGCATCGCTGGCAGGCAAAGAACAAACAAAAAAAAACCACCCTGGTCTGCGTCATGCGTGCACAGCCCTATGGTAGCCAGGGCCCCGTCTTCACACGCGGCCGCCCCTGCGTGCAGATCTAGCCTGTCGCCTGACTCTTTGGCAAGGCAGACTGTCACGGATTTTTCCTGCTTTTTTGCCTTTTCGCTCCATTGCAGGTCGTCCACGCGGCCCGATGGCCGGGCGAGAGGACAGGCATCCTGCTTCCGCGGGGTTACGCGTCGCGTGTCAGGACAGCAGAGGCGGCATTGTTCGGCTTTGTTCAGCTGGGCAGGGGTCGTGACGATGGCAGATCTGGCAACGAATGGCAACGAAACAGAAGCCAGCCAGAGCAGCCAGAGCAGCCAGAGAAGCAGGCAGGCGGCTGGCCGTGGCCTGCATTGCTCGTGTTTCCGTCGTGCTATGGGGTGAACACGGAGACTGGCCAGGAGCGGGCGACAGGAGCAAGCCACAGCGCAAAGAGTCTAGGCCAGTCGTCGGCTGCAGGACCGGCCGCCACCCCTTAGCAGTGCATAGCCGTAGCAAGAAAGAGGAGGGGGTGGCGAGAGTGCATGCTCCATAGCCGGCATCGTAGGAAGCATTTGTTGGGGAAATCTTGTTTCAAGGCGGGATGCAGACCGTTGGTTGGCAACGAACACGCTGGCACTGGCGCAATCTTCAGCAACGGCGTTCTATTGATCTCCCCCTCGCCGAAGACGGTGCAAAGAGGCGTCCGGAGGACAGCTGAGGGCGCAGCGAGAACCGCCGACGGCCACAAATGCAACGTCGGCAACGATCTTCGCATGTGACTTGCGAGCATTGCACCCAGAACCGCCCTGCATTGGGCCAGCTCGTCCCCGAGATCCAGTGACCGGCGACCTCAGGGCTCTGCTACCCTACTTGTAGAGGCGGCAAGCAGTGCAGCGTTTCAAACACTCGGCCACGCATGGGCACGCGTCTACCACGCGATCCCACCCTTCATAGCACTGCCCCGGTCAACGAGATACGAGAAGGAGCAAAAGCGCCGCAAACTATTCCTGTCAGATTCTCGTAGGGTGTAATGGCTTTTCGTATTTGTTCCATTTCAAGCAATCATGATGAATTACGCGGCGCCCGGACAATATCAGTTATGATATCCAGTCCGTCGACTTTGATTTGTCTTCTTCTACGCCCTGATATCCACGTTGCGTATGTCCCCTCACGTAGGCAACAGTAAAATGAAATCCTTCAAGGGGCCAGCTGACCTGTGCTTACAAGCTTCTGCTTAATTTCTTTTTTTTTTTTCTTTTCTTTTCTTTGCTTTCTTTTTTTTTTTTTTTTCAAATTATATCCGTATGATTTCTTGTTTCACATCACGGCATTCTCGGGATAACCATTCATCCACGGCGAGTCGGCTTTTCTCGGTTCAAACCAGGGTACGTCAGCTGTTGATATAATCTCTTGATATAATATACATGCTTGTATGCACCTGATATCGTCACGTTCGCCCATGCCTGCATTGGACAGACATGATCTGCAACAGTCCTTTTGCTCCCAGCCCCCCGGCCTGTTTGAATGACCGCTTAATGCAGTCAACTTCATCGCCGGGATTGGCTGTCTACGGAAATGGCCAGGGTCCCGCTGGATCGACCGGATCCGGAGAAGCGGCCGACGGCGCCCGCGAGGGAAGCACATGTGCTCGCGAGGCCGGACGCTATCTGGACGGGAACTAGGAGAGGGCCGCACTGAGCACAAAGGAAGCCGGCGGCGAAGACGGAAGAGCTTGTTTAGCCCAGCCTCGTTTTGCTTGTCTGGTTGACTAGAGCAAGAGAGAGTCGAAATACTTTACAGCAGGATTAGTGCTCACTGCGTTGTACAGCTCGCCGTGTAAATGAATAAAAAAAAGAAAACAAAAATCAGCAAAAATCAGACGGCTCGCACACCACCTTCAAAAAGTCCTGCATCTACCACCACCACCAAAAAAGCGCCAATGCCGTGTATCAGACTAAGACACGTCCTTGCATCGCAAACGAAAAAAAGCAACGAAAAGATACAAAAACAAACAAAAGAGGAAAGCCATCTCCGAGTCGAGGCCCAGAGTGGCGTCCTGCGATTCTTGAACGGCAAGACCCCCAATAAGACGCTGGCCAATCAGGCGGCGTAGCGACCCCTGTCACGGGCAACCCCAGTCTTCTGCCATTCTGACGAAGGGCGTTCTAGAAGGCCTATTGGCTGGCCCGTCGAGAATTCCAGCCAATGGCCAGAGCCTCTGACTGACTTCTTGCGCCCGCCCCTCTTATCGTCTTAACGACCAAGTGTAGCCGAGTACCAAAAGTAGGCCGACGGAAGTCAGGAGTACGGGTGAAAGGATTTTTTTTTCGTATGGAGGTCAGAGGAGATGGAAAAAGGGAGGCGTGGAATTGTGCGAGAAAAAATGAGATGGCAAGGCAAAAGGAGACTGGGCAAAAAGGAAAAGAATCAAAAGAAGAGAAAATCAAAAACAAGATCCTGGCTGGGGAAGCCAGTCAACACAACGCGACAATCATGTCTGGTTGCAGGCATGCTCTTGTATCTCAGCCCCCCCCCCCCTCCCTCACCCCCCTCACCCGTCTTTCTCCGTGCTCCGGACTCGAAAGAGGTATCTCCCACACCTCTCTTCCTCTCCACTCCCCCCTTCTGCCCCCCCCCCTCTGCCCCCCCCCTTCTCCGGACTCCTACATCCGTCCCCATTCATAGGGATAGGATGTATCGCTGGCGCCTGTTTCGGATTGCTCCCTTTATCTTCTGGAAAATGCGTTAATTTGCCGGTGCTTCTGGCCTCAGCTGTCGCCAAACTGCACGCTCTTGCCGGAAGCGTAGCTCGATCGCCCTGCGGATCGCGGGCTCGGCCAACAAAGGTACGAGTACCTCGCGCGTAAGATGAACGACAGCTGCGATCCCGTCCACACACACACATTCTTTCTTTCTCTTTCTCTTTCTGGAAATACGAGAAGTGGTCTGGGCGTGTGGCCCCCGTGCTCGGTTGAATTTTTTCTGTAAACGCTCTGGTTCTGGACGAGAGGAAGGCTCTCGGTCCTGGGTCTGGTCGAGTCGTTTTCCGACGATCACACCATGTTTGTCCACACCCCCCTCCTCCGTGGGCTTCGTTTCTCCTTTTTCTTTTTTTTCTTTTCTATATTTTCCTCTGTCTTTGGGGTTGTTTGGTGGCCATCTTCTCCACCGTGTCCACCGGAGTTTCTTTGTCTTCAACAGAGCCGTCGCCTTCAGACAAGCGGGCTAGCACAGTCCGTCGACACCATCCCGGGCCTCTAGGTCCAAGCAGCGCGCTTACAGTTGTTTCATGAAACCTCCGACGGGCGCGGCGTCTGTATTCTTGGGGGTGAAGAAGGAACTGGATTGGCCTGGCTTCCCGTATAACTGCCGTCTTATACCGCATCGAGGAGTGGTCGGTCGGCTCAACGCAGCACCCGCGCTCCCAAAAAGAGAAAAAAAAGAAAGAAAAAATTGAGACGACGTCTAGCCGAGGGGGGGAACGGTGGATAACGTCAACACTGTTAGTGTGCAACGTTCCTCGCTCGGCCGTTCACGACGGAAGGGCCGTTGAGACCGTGGCCGGCGCCGTCTCGTGGACTATGCCTAGCACGGAGACTGGCCCGACGGTTGTCTTTGACGCCTGTACTTGTAAGAAGAGACAAGCGTTTCGACAGTGCTTGCAGATCATCCAACCCCTCGTTGTCGTTTGCACAATGCCGATGCACCCTTCTGGGAGCAGAGATTTGCAGTCACACAGGGCCGTACGGTTCTATGCAAGATGCTGCACGGTGCATGCAGGGTGGCCGGAGAATGCGACGCTGGCCTGCATAGAGGTTTCCTTTGGCGCTCGGGGGTCGCTGCCGGGTATGCGAGGGGCATCCCAGGCTAGCCAGTAGCCAAGTAGCCATGCATGGGGAGGGAAGCATGAATGCCCTCGCCGAACTGGTGTCGCTTGGGAAGGAGACTCGACCAGCGATTCATCCGTCCGGTTGATCCACCACTTGTCAGTTCTCACAAGGCGGTCGGGGGCTGAATGCAATCTAGAGCAACACACCCTCCGGAGAAAGTCCTCAGCCCGTGCTTTGCTGACCGGAAGTAAACACTGCCCACGCTGTTCTTATTTCCAAGAATGCGCCCTGTATGCAGCCAGCCCTTACAGGGCCTCCAGGGCCTACAGGGCCTACAGGGCCTGTGAGTACGGGGGACCTCGGGGCCACGGCCGCCTAGGCCGCCGGGACCCTTTGCTTTCCTTGCTTTTCCGAGAGTGGGCTCGGCATGCCAAGGAGAACGGGACTTGACGAGACAGCTCTGGAAAAACCGCCGATGGGAGGAGGCGCTGTCGCGCTGTCGCCGCCTGCCGCAGATTGGGCTGCGCAGCAGCAGGCCTCCATTGCTATTTCTGTGCAAAGTGTCGTCTGTTTTGGTTTTTCCGCCTCCATCGTGATCGCCATTATTTCCTTTTTGGGCGTGCATACGTGTTCCAGTAACATTCTACGTCATTTTGCTCACCGTTGCTGTTTCGAGGGTTTTCGCCGGAGGCCGCGCTTGCACTGCCGCCAAATGCCCGCTGAAAGATGCGTTTCGCCCTTGCCGCTTTAGGCCCTCGATTTTTGCGGTCTGCCTTGGCCCCCCCCCCCCGTGGGTACACGCGGCACATGACCATCGGCGCATCGACCCTGCCATGCACGATGACCGCTGTCTGCGTATACGTGCAAATCGCAGAGCGCTAGAAGAACCACTGCGAGACACGCCCAGCAGACCTGGTACCACCTGCGCACAATGCTCCTTCCGCGTGCGCCGTCCGCGTGCCCTCGTGCCCGCTCTTTCTCCGGCCGCGGCGACTTCCCGAAGCGGTGAGGCAGACTGAGGGGAAGGAGCCATCGACAGGAACGCGGCTGCCTGCGAGCAGGTTTGTCGCCTCGTAAAACGGAAAAAAAAAAAAAAAAAATAGAACAAAAAAACCTCCTACCCAGTACTTTACAGCGTCTTTGCTTCCGAACACGTATTCGCAGCATTCGCTTTCCCACGGCGGCGCCGACAGATTGCCGCTTGTCCTGCAGCACTGCACGCCCTCCCCCCCGCCAGCCACCCCTCCCCCCCTGACTTCGCCTTCCAAGTAGGCTCCACCGCTCTGCGTCTTCGCTGCAGGAGCGACCCACGCTTCATGGCTGGGCCTCTTTACCGTTGTGCGCAGAGTCGTGGTGTCCTCTGGCCGCGAGCCCTACTGCCGGGTCCGCTGTCCGGTACAGGAGTACATGCCCAGATGCGACTTAGTATAACACCCCCCACCACCCTCGCTCTCACGCCGTCAAAATGGTTCGAGTCTCACTCTCATCCTTCTCACGACTTCATCCTCCTCCTCTCCCGACTCCGTCCCCCCTCCTCTTCCTTTCTCCCAGTCGTGGCGCCGTCTTAGTCTCCTTCCTCCCCCTTCTGTCTACCTCCCGCGTCCCATCACCCTCCTCCTGGAATACCGCCCGACTGTTCCTCCTCTTCTCTTCTCTCATCCTCTCTACTTCTTCATTTTTTTGTTCCCTCTTCCTCACTTCGTTTTCTATATTTCTTTCCCTTCCCTTCTCACTGCACTGATTTCCCTTTTCTTTGTTGCTTGTTCCCTCCCACTAGAGTTGTTGTCTGTCGCCGTTGCGTTTCTTTGTTTATAACCCCCCCCTGGTCTGGAACCCCCCTGCACATCAACCCACCCCGGCATGCCTCCCCAGCTTTTACCAGCATCGGCTGCCGCCTTTGCACCACGCGCGTCGTCCGTCAATGTCGTTCTCGGGTCCAAGGTCGAGCCTTGGTTAACACAGACACTCAAGCGCATCAATCGGATAAAACGCCCACTCAACAACGTGGCCCAGCACCAGAAATGCCTGACCGAAACACTGTCGTCCGAGAACGCCATCTGGACGCTCTGCTCTCTCATGGTCACCAATGCGCCCGAGTCCGAGCTTGTCAGCGACCCCGACATCCTTGTCGAGGCCCTCGCCAACTACAAGATGATCACCGTCAAGGCATACATCGTCCACGTCGACATGGTGCTGCGCAACGAGGTTGCCTTCAAGCTGACACCCGACACCATTGAGGACCTCATCCAGTACCACCGGGACATCCACTGCGTGGACGCCAAGGCCAACACGTACCACTGGAACGACAAGGAGCAGCAGTGCAAGAAGCTGCACAGCGACTTCGTGCAGGCCATCAACCGCTACGTTTACCGCACCCCCGTGTCCGCTCTCGAGGGTCTCGAGGAAGACGGCGCCGGCGAGCTGTTGTGTGGCAAGAGCGAGGAGGTCAAGAACAACATGCTCAGCCTGTTCAAGCCTCTGCTGCCTCCGCCGCCAAAGGCCGTCGACGTCTTCCGCCAGCCGCCACTGCTTCCGAGCAATGCCAGCGCCGACATGAACATGTGGGCCCAGCAGTCGTTCGCCGCTGCTGCTGTCTCGGATCCCATGGCCGCCGCCGCTGCCGCCGCCACCGCTGCCGCCATTGCCGCCACCGCGGCATCGTTCTCTGCATCACTTCCCGCACCCGTCGACGCATGGCGGATGCTGCCGTCCAGCCCAAATGTCTCCGCCACCTCGGTCGAGCAATCCCACCCGATCTGGGCCATGGACATGGGCGACATGCAAACGACCATGCAGCAGTACATCCCGCAGGTGCAGCACACGTCGCCGTCACCGCCACTGCCCTACACCCAGCCGTACTCGAGCGCCGGACTCTACTACTCCTCGCCTCTCATCCCTGCACCCATGCCGCAGCTCCCGCTCCCGAGCATGATGGCGCCGCAATGCGGCGTCAGCGGCGGATATGGGGGCTTCGGCGGCTTTGACTGGGACCGGTACCAAGGGTACATGACAGCAATGTGACAACCAGCCGCCATCGCCAGAACAACCACAAGCAGCGACTACAGAACGGTCACAACCACGGCGCCGCCAGCGACGACCCACGCCCCCCGTTTCTACCAGTGAAACGGCCTTCATTTCTTGTACAACAAAGCGCCCATCACTGGGGTTTTCCTTTCTTTGGTTCCCCGTTTTTGGTTGTTCCGGCGACGGCGGTGCTTCCGGCCCCCTTCGACGGGACCGACACTCGGCGGACGCAGTTCAACGGCATTTTTTTCGATCTGGCATCAAGAATTCGGCGAACACACCAAGCATAGCGGCAGCGACACCACCAGCATAAACAAAGGCGTTTTCTCTTTTCTTTTTTTCGGCATATGGGGACAATCGGCGTTCAGCATTTACAACTATCAACACTCTGGGAGCATTTTTTTTCGGCAGCGGGCTAGCGATTTTTTTTCTCTTTATTTTCATCCCTTTCTTTTACTTTTTGTTTATTTGTTTTCATCGGTCACAAGGAAGAGGGACAACAGCACTTTTCCTACAGCACGAACCGCACGGACGGTCACGCAGCCACATCTTCGCTTCTTTCTTTTCGACTCGGATTCCCTTGACGGGCATTTTTTTTGCATTTCCTTCGGTACACGCGGACATTTGGTTTCCCTTTTTCTCTTCCAAGACATTTGCAGCAATGCCTCCTTGGCAAGATCCGATACACTGGCTTCTTGCTTTTCCTTTCCTGTCCTGTCTCCTTTTCTCCTTTTCCTTTTTCTTCTCTCCTGCCTTCTTTCTCTTACCATTATTTTCCCTACGAGCGGTGGCACCGGTTTTTTTTTTTCTTATTATTTATTTTGGAGATACCCACCACTCTCGCTCACTTGTGAGCTTTCGATTCTTTTCCTTCCGCTTCCTTTTTTTTTTCTTCTTCTTTTCTCCCTTGGCTCCTCAGGACCGTTCCGATCTTTACGAAATGATTCACGACCTTGACGACGGATATACTCTGGACGAGCTTGACGAAAAGGGAACCCTTTAGCGGGGAACGAAACACGGGTTCTTGTCGGACACGACGACCGGATCCCTCTTTTTTTACGAAAGCAACGAGTTATATTCGGCAACACGACGACAGGCGGAGAGACTGGATTTCTCTGTCATCGCCCTTAAAGGTCGGCCAACAACTTTCATCATTTCGGGGTTCAAGATGCGAGCAAGCAGCACGAGGGCTGGCGACAACTGGTTGTTGATCAGTCTTCTAATATGTTGAGCATCTTGGACATGATGGTCTGCATGGAAGGAAAAAAAAAACAGGATGCGGAAGCTGGACGAAGCCGTTACGGAGGGCACAAGCTTTGGGAGCTGCCCGGCCGCAAGCACACCGCCTGCCGTGCAGGCACCTGCTTGCGGACCCGAGCCAGCACACAGGCGCCCTCCACAGCCACTGCCGCCACCATCCCCTGGTTTGGGACGATGCACTTCATACTGGTTATGGGGTGCGGTGGTTTCTGAAGATGAATGGACGGAGAAGAAGGCCAGCGAGCAGGCTGTAGCTCACCTCACTACAGGGCTTTCCCAGAGGCTGGAAAGTTGGGTTCCGCCCGCCGAAGAAAAAAGGGACAGGGCCGAGGCGTGCCAGAGACAGAAGCGTCGCCGTGCGAGCTCTGTGGACGCGCCTCCGTACCTCTCACCCGACGGCGGGCGAATCCTTTGGGGTGCTGGATTTCCTTTGTCGTAGGGAAGGGCCTTCCTGGCGAGGGTCCTCTCCCGAACTCTCTGTTGGGCCCGGGCTGCCCACAGGTTGTCTCCTCTTCTTTGTGACTTGCTCGTACATAGTAGCTTAATTTGAAGCCAAATAAATACAAAATAAGGCTCGAAGCCAAATCATATTCAAGACGAAGGGACCCAAAACACTATAGATATCTTAGATGGCAGTAGAAGGAGCGTGAAATCATAAACCCGAAAGCACAATGGATGAAAGCGCGGACCGAATCCCGGCCGCATCTGAACTCCCCCTAGGCGGCCACAGAGGTCTCGCCGCGCAGGTCGACAGAAATGCCCTGCGCAATCCAGTCGGACAGCGCCATGGTCGTGACCATGGGGTTGACGCCGCTGGCGCTGGGGAAGACGCTGGCGTCGGCGACGTACAGCCCGCGCGTGCCCCAGACGCGGCCGCGCGGGTCGACGACGCTGGCCTTGCCGCCGTCGGCGCCCATGCGGCAGGTGCCCATTTGGTGGGCGGACGCGAGCGGCGTGGACGCGGCCCAGCCGCCCCAGAGGGGCCCCGACGACAGAGCGGCGCGGCGCACGTCTTCCAGCCACTTCTCAAACGGCGGCGAGGGCGGCGCCGTGGGCGGTGCCACCAGCGACGACGGCGACCGGCGCCACGGGGCGATGCCGGCCATGAATGGGCGGATCTCGTTGGCGCCGGCGGCGTGGCACAGGCGGGAAATGCCGATGACGCCCTCGACGGCGTGCTCGCGGTCCAGGGGAGACAGGTCGTAGTGAACGACGGGCTGGCCGGTGACGGGGTCCGGGGCGACGCGGCCAGAGTCGCGGTCGCGGGTCAGGGCGATGAAGCCGTCAAGGTGGCGGTAGCGGAGGGCAGCTAGCTTGAAGTCCAGGCTGTCGGCGGCGGCCAGGTTGGAGAGAACAAGGTAGGGCTGGTGGGAGGCGTTAGCAAAAGGACATTCAGGGCATTTGGCAGAGACAGTGTGACCTACCATCATGCAAACGCCTTGAATACGGGGTCCGTGGAATTGGCCGTCTAAATCGACGAAGCTGTTACAGATGGTTGTAAGGATTCCCTCTTGGGGGCTGGGTCAGTTGACTGTCTGTGACCAGAGCAAAGACGGGGGGGGGGGCTCGACTTACTGTCTACTGGCTTCGTCTCTTCGTCGAAAAAGGCGCCGACCAAAAAGCACGGGTGGAGGTGCAGGTTCTTGCCGATTTGCGGGTTCTGTGCGCGTTAGACAAGAGGGAGAATGTAGGGAAAAGAGAAAAAAACAACATACGGTCAGGCCGCTCTTCTTGAGAACAAGCGGACTCCAGAGGCTGCCAGACGACACAATCACCCGCTTGGCGCGAACAACGACACGGCGCGTCTGCGGCGGACCAGCAGCCGGCCGCGCCGTCCACGTGCCGACGATGCCGGTGGCCCGGGGCGCATCAGCCTCAGATGCTGATGTGGTCACCGGCGGCGTCGTCGTCTTCACGCCATCGTCATCGTCGAAAAGAACACGCTCAACGTGGAGGCCCTCGATAAACTGGGCACCGGCATCGGCGGCGGCCGGCAACCAGCTGACGGACGTGCCGCGCTTCTCGCCCGTGCCGCAGCCCAGGTGGCAGTAACCGTCGTCGTGGGGCTGCCCCCCGTAGGCGTTCTGCGGCAGCGGAGCAGTGTCGAAGCCGAGCGAGGTGGCACCGTCGAGGATGACGTTGCTGCGATGGGCGTGCTTCTCACGCTCCGCCCGGTTAGCCACTGCTGCCGCTGGCTTGTCGTTGATGCCCATAAAGGCACACACGCGGTCCATGCAAGCGTCGTAGGCGGGCGAGGTCACAAAGCTCATGCCTATGCCTTTGCCGGTACCGGCATCGACATCGGCATCGGCATCGGCCTTGTCTCCTGGCGAGTTGGCCCACTCCCGGCGCACTGCGTCAGGCGTGCGCAGGCTAACGGACCAGTTGATGGTGCCGCCGCCACCCCAGCCGGCGCCGGCGAGAACACTGACACACGGGTTCTTGGCCGCAAGCACACCGCCGTTTTCGAACAACAGTCCTAAGCCGTCGCCCTGCGCCATGGGCATCTCCTCCCGCGGCACGTGGTAGCCCTTTTCGACGACCACGACGCGGTGGCCCGCAGCTGCAAGCACCTGTGCGCACACGGCGCCGCCGCAGCCGGATCCGACAATGACGACGTCCGTCTCGAGGACAGCAGGTGGCTGGGGTGCATCAGCGGTGGCAGTCGTATCGAACTGCAAAAACTTGAAGGCGTAGGGCGGCTCCTTTGGCGCCTGCTGCGGGCGCGGCGCCTCGACGAAGCCGGTCGCCTGTCGGAACACGGGCGCATCAATCGCCCAGCGCGTCTGTGCAATCGTCCGAATGGACTTGGCGGCCACGCGCAGAGATGGCATCCAGCTTTTGCTCCAGCCACGAAGGATTGCCTCGCGCACGTGGACGGGCTGCTTTTGCACCGGGGTGCAAGAGCCGGTGAGCAAGAAGGCGCCGGCCGGGCCGCTACAGCAGCAGGTCAGCAGAGAAGGCCAAGCGCAACGACGGCCGAAACAGATACGTACGACAATGCCGTCAGCAGGCCACCCAGCTCCTTTACGGTGGCTGGCGACAGTTTGGAGACGGTGCGCAGGACGCCAGTGGCGAAGCCCGGGTTGTCTGACGGCCGGTCGGCCAGGAACGCGGCCACTACAGCTGCGTCGGGCGGGTTCACAATGGCGGCCCGTACGCGCGCCACCGTGTTCTCAAGGTCGCGCCGGGGCATCTTGTGCACGGACGTGCGGTCGCATGCCGCAATGCCCGGCGCGACAGTGCCTGAAGCAGGAGCCGGCAGGCCGTCCGCGCCATGCGACGGGCCGTCTGACGCCACGATGGGCGCCAGTGCCGCGTCCAGCAGTGCCCACATCACGGCCCACTGCGCGTCATTCCACCAGGTACCGGTGGGAACCGGCGGAAGGCTCGGCGCGGTCGCCGGGGTCATCGTCGCGGCGGTGGCGGAAGAAGGCATTGTGTTGTGGTAAGACTCGTTCGGTGGCTTTTCAAGCGGTTGCGTTTGTTCGAGGCTTGTTGGAACGGCGCGCCGTGCCAGAGACCTTGTCCGACGTTGGTATCACCACCGCGACCTTTTTAACGTTTCCCTACCCCGCCCACCGCATTGACTGGTCCGAGGCCCGTGATGACACTCTACCGTGCACACACAGTGCGCCAGGGCCAAGGCGTGTAATTATCACGAGTCGCCAAGACGAATCGCAAGGGGAAAAGCCGACCATATGCGTAAGGCGCTGCTTCCCCGCGATTGCCAACACGTGATGTTGTAAGGCTTTCCTCAGGGCAGCGGTGCCTTTTGTTGAGGGGGCGTGCGGGGTCCCCTCTTTCTTGCTCGCCATGGCGTGGTCATGGCTCCCTCGTCAAGTCGGCACACTGTGAGTGCTGGCAGCTGCTTTTTGCATGCTGGTCAGCTTGCTTCAAACCAAATATTGCAGCGTCGAATGCTTTTCTGGCTCCAATGAGGATGTGTTCAAGGTAGATATCATGTTCGCGTATTGCTTCAGTCTCTGGGTTGCGGTGGGTTGTGTTCTGCAGTTAATCAATACAAAAGGAGAAATACTCCGCAGCGAACAACTCGTCATTTTCCCTGTCATCCATCCTCTGGGGAAAGCCGTCTTTCTGCTTGGTCATTGGCTCGTTTCTTCTTTCCCAACAAAAAAAAAAAAAGTTGTGGAGTATCGCCGTGAGTAACACCGCTCGATAAGGCAAGAATGGGGCAAATGGAAGGAGCTGAGCACAAAACGGCAAGAGTCACCTCGTAGTGTGTGAGCAGCACCGAGGATGTAGATCTTAGAAAACATGTGAAAGTAAAAAGAAGTAGAAAGACGGGCATCAACTTCATTTAAACGCTGGATGCTACGGGCTTCGATCATCGAAACTTCCTACCTAGCTCCGTGCGATCCGAGCGTCGCGCCTGCCATCTCGCGGTAATGTGAATGCCGAGATCAGTGCGAGCTTACGGTAGCGGTCCACCCCCAGCGCGCACTCAACAGAACGCACAGGGCCCCTCACCCGCCTTTAGGGGCGTTTTTCCTTTTTTGGGGGGCTCCTCTTTCACGTCACCAGCCGCCCGCGTCCCATATTATTACACCAGACGAAGCGAAGTACTCCGTAAGAAGCTCTGTATTGTTGCCGCTCTTGCCGATCGATCATCGATGATGACTTTTTGCCATGCGCCGCCCGCTCTTTCCTGATTTCCTTTTACCTTCCGACAGTGCCTTCCGAGACTGCCGTCGCTCCTACCCTGTCTCGATGCGGCGCATTTAAGTCGTATTACTGCCCCCAGTAAGATACCCGCGGAGCATTCTCACCAACAACACCAACAATTAGAAAGCGCGACCCGCTGCTCGTTCCCGCCCACTCCGTAATCCTCGCCGTGTTAGCCCCTTTTTCCACGGAGCTGGAGCCGTCTCTTCGCTGTGCGATACCGTGCATATTGGCGTCGTACTTTCTTGGCTGCTTTCCGTTGAGCTTGACTTTTTTCTTCCCCGTTCTTTCCTGGCTCCTCGGCACCTAATTCTTATTCCCCAAGCTCCTTCCTCCCGAATGCGGACGTCTTGTTTGTTTTTTTTCTAGCCTGCTTCCTTCCTTTTTGCTCTTTTTCTCTTTTCCTCCCTGCATCAACATCAAACTCTCCTTTCTCTTCTTCTCTTCTCCCTTGCATCCCCAACCCTTGATCCAGCCCTAGCAGAGCTTGCAAGCTGTCGTTTCTAGGGTGCGTGCCTCTCTTCTTGGTATCGTAACCTCCCAACACAGCTTCAAGCTTTGTCCTTTTTGTCCTTTGTTCTCCTCTTTTTTTTCATCTTTATTATATTTTTTACATCGCGCCCTTGTTTCGTTATTCCAACTCGCACCTACAGCTTCAGCAGCTTCTACTATCCCTCTCTACTTTGCCATTCTTCCTACAGCCGTCACAATGGCCGTTCCTTATGTTTTCACACAACTCCCGCCTGCGTCGCTCTTCCAGTTCCCGCCCCGGGCTGATCCTGCAACACTCCCTCCTCCCATCGCTGGCTCGTTTGCCAACGCCCCCCCGGTGACCATCCCGGACCGTCTTTTCAGCGCCGCGCTGGATTTCCGCGTGCCTCTGGTCATTGCCTCCTCCTACGCCCTGGCGGCCAAGCTCCTCAACCGGTACAACCGCTCCACTGGTCGCCGGCCGTGGTCCATCAGCCGCTCCCGGTACTTCTTTTACTTCGTTGTCTTCCACAATGTTTTTCTCGCCGTCTACTCGGCTTGGACCTGGTGGGGCATGTTCGGCGCTCTCCGCCGCGTTGTCGCCAACCCATTTGACAAGTCCGGCGACGGTTCCACTACTGGCTGGGCTGCCATGGTTGACAGTGCCTGCCGCCTGAACGGCGACCGCGGTCTTGGCAAGGGCCTCTACTACGACGATGCGTCCGCGCTCTGGGTGCAGCAGTCGGCCACCAACGTTTCCGCTCAAGCAACCCTGCCCTACCGCACCCAAACTGGCCGCTTGTGGAACGAGGGTCTGGCCTTTTACGGCTGGATCTTCTACATCAGCAAGTTCTACGAGGTCGTCGACACCTTCATCATTCTCGCCAAAGGAAAGTACAGCTCCACGCTGCAGACCTACCACCACGCTGGTGCCATGTTCTGCATGTGGGCTGGCATGCGGTACATGAGCGCTCCTATCTGGATGTTTGTCTTTATGAACTCCGCCATCCACGCCATGATGGTAAGTGTTGACTTTTTCCTGGTGCTATGTTACATTGACTAACTTCTCAAAAGTACACTTACTTCACGGTCACCACTTTCTCCATTCGTGTGCCCACGTCCATCAAGCGCACCCTGACCACGATGCAGATCATGCAGTTCGTCATCGGCGCTACTGTCGCCATGGCCCATTCCTTTGTCTACTACATTGTGCCAACCACAACCCCGGGTGCCCAGGCTGCATCCGCTTCTGCTGATGCCCCGGCTGGCTCGGCGTCTCTTCTTGGGTCAATTAAGAATTTCCTCGGCGGCGCTGCCGAGTCTCAGGAAGTTGTTGGCGTTGCTGCTTCTCAAGCTGCTGTTCCTTCCTACCAGGCGGTTCCTTGCATTGCCTCCACGGGCGAGACGTTTGCGATCTGGCTTAATGTGGTCTACCTCGCACCTCTCACCTACCTGTTTGTGAAGTTCTTCATCACCTCTTACGTCCGTCGGAGCAATGCCGAGACTGCCCGCGCTGCCCGTGAGGGGAAGAAGGCCGACGACGCCGGTGTCAGCGGACTGGACGGCACCATCGCCTCGGCCAGTGGCTCGACTCTCTCTGCCACTATCGCCGAGACGGAGGCCGAGGTGCGCCGCCGTCTCAGCAATGTCGGCAACCTGGCAGAAAAGGCCGGCTGGGACGCGGCTATGAACCTCGAACAGGAGATGTACGGCGCCTCTGGAGAGGGTCTGGACGCCGACGAGTCGCCCCGGAACAGCAACCGGCCTAAGAAGTCTAAGGGGCGGACCCGGAAGGCAAACTAAAGGCAGAGCATGCAGCAATGGAGGAAGCCGGCAACACCATCTAATATACCTGGATACCCTGGAACAGCAGGCTGCGCTTTCCTCGAACGGGGTTGGGCCCGACCCCGCGATGCGATCTGTTGAATAATAGCGTGTGGGAAAGCTGTTGGACACTTGAGGCGAGTTGTCAACGGAAAGGATCTGCTCATTGGGCATGTTTGGGAGTAGGCGGGAGATAGGAGCCCAGACTGGCGTTTGGGATGTTTGGTTTTTAGGGGGATCATTCGTACACGGTCAATGATACGGTATTCTATTACAATTAGGCTTCAAAAAAACGTTATCAACACTTCCTTGAGCAATTACACGACAATGTTTGTAGAATCAGGAACTTTTATTTGTGGGAGACAACGAGCCAGGGCTGTGAGGGAGAAGACGGAAAACACCGGTTCATCGACACAGTAATCGCAGACGTCTAAGATAAAGAGGTTGCAAAAGTAAACAGGATACCAGCTTAGTCTAGAAAATTCCGAGACAAGTTGAAATAAAACAACAAGATAAAACATGATAAAAAAGCAGATAGAAAAAAATGGAAACCTTGAGCCACTCCTTGAAAACGCCGTTCAGGGATAAATGGATGAACACGAAAAAATGGAAGACATGCCGTGGGCGCCACACACCGGCAGCAGCTCGGCAACGACAACAGATCCAGCGACCATCGGCCTTTCCCCTCGACCCTGCCCACCATCGTGTCCCCTCGCCGCTCCTATCCTGCCATGCAACCTGCCGCACTGCCAGACGAATGAAGAGGTGAAAGAGAGAGCAAGAGAAAGACAAACGAGGGTGAAAGAGAGGGAGTCCAAGACCGTTCACGCAAAGATCGTCGGAAAAAAAGATAGAAAAGAGGGAACGAAAAAAAGGAAATGTTTGGTATCATCCGTCATGGCAAACACACCGTGTCGCGCCGCATGTGCCCATATCCTTTGGCCACCTTTTCAAAGACCCTCCCTCCACAACAGCCAAACAGAAACCAGCCCGTCCGGAAACAAGAATAGAAGAGTAGGAGAAAACTAGAAGAGTGGAGGAGGAAGAAGACAACTCGGAAACGAGGGAGGCAAGAGTGAAGACGAAGAAGACAAGCAAAACGACAAAAAAGGGGCGGTCCCCTTTTCGTCTATGCCTTCTCCTCGGCCGCAGGGGCCTTCTCCTCCTCACCGCCCTGGCTCTTCACGTACTCCTGGTACACGCCGAGCGCCTCGTCGACCTTGGCCTTGAGAGCGGCCTCGTCCTCGATCAGGTGGACGAGCTCCATGTTCTCCATCTCCAGCAGCATGCCCGTGATCTTGCCCGCGAGATCCGGCTGCAGGTTCTGGATCTTGGGGAAGATGGCCTCACCCAGAATCTGCTTCTGCTGCTGCGGGTTGCCTGCCACTGAAGCAAGCTGCGCCTGCACCAGCGAAATCTGGTTCAGCTCCGGGCCGCCCTGCCCACGGCCACCCGGCAGCGCGCCGGGGAAACCGCCCTGCCCACGGCCCGCTCCCCGGCCGCCACCGTTCTGGCGCGTCGAGGGGGGGAAGCCCGGCAGGCCCGGGCCGCCCTGCATGGCACCCAGGTTACCCGGGTGGCCCAGCGCACCGGGGATGGGGCCGCGAGCACCTGCCGGCGCACCGCCACGGCCAACAGCCTGGGCCTGCATGGCCGCAACGTACTGCGGGTTCGTGGGGCCGGCGAACGGAACGCCCGGCGGGAACTGGCCCTGCAGGAACATGTTCGGCGGCAGCTGCTGAGGGGGCATGCCACCGCGGCCACCCTGGGGGAAGCCGCCAGGGCCGAAGGGACGGCCCTGGGGCAGGCCCATGCCGCCCTGAGGGAAGCCCATGCCGCGGCCGCCCTGGGGAAGGAAGGGCGGCTGCTGGCCGGGCGGGTAGTACATCTGCGGCTGCAGGTAGGACTGGGGCATACCGGCCACGGCAGCAGCCTGCTGCATACGCAGGGTGTTGCGGGCCTGGATGCTGGCCTCGAGCTGGCTCTTGCGGACCTCCTTCTTCTGCGCAATGGCGACGTAGAGAGGCTTGCCGTTAACCATCCGCTGGTTCATCTCGGTGACGGCCTTGGTGGCGTCGTCGGGGTTGCTGAAGCAGACAAAGCCAAAGCCCTTGCTCTTGCCCAGCTTGGGGGCCTTGGTCGCGGGCTTCTCTGCCGCTGCCTCGCCCTCGGCCGCAGGCTCCTCACCCGCAGGCTTGTTCTCCTTCTCCTTCTCCGCGGCCGACTCCTCATCGGCCTCGGAGTAGGTCTCGCGCATCACCTTCGCTGAGGTGATGGGACCATAGGGAGCGAACAGTTCGCGCAGCTTGTCGTCATCGACCTCGTCGTCGAGGTTCTTGATGTACAGGTTAACACCAACGTACTTGCTGGCCTTCTCCTGACGAGCCGCCTCATAAGACTTGCGGAGTTCCTCCTCCCGCTCGTGTTTCTTCTGGGCGCGGCCGACATAGAGCTCCTGGCCGTGGAAGTCGCGGCCGTTCAGCTCCTCAACAGCCTTGGCCGCACTCTCGTGTGTGGTGAAGTTGATGAAGCCAAAGCCACGGCTCTTGCCAGTCTCCTGGTCACGGGCAATGGTCGACGAGGTGACGGTGCCGTAGCGCTCAAACAGCTCACGGAACTCCTCGTCGGTAACCTCGGGGTTGATGTTCTTGATGTAGATGTTGGTGTAGTTGGCCTTCATCTCCTCGAACTTGCTCTGGCGGTCCTTCTTGGGGATGTGGTGGCCGACAAAGACCTTCTTCTCGTTCAGAAGCATGCCGTTGACGTGCTTGATAGCCTGGGCGGCAGCCTCATCGGTCTCGTAGTGCACGAAACCGTAGCCCTTGGAGTTGCCGTGCTCGTCCTGGGCGACCTTGCAGCTCAGAATGTTGCCAAAGGCAGCAAAGGTGTCGTGCAGAGCCTTGTTGTCGATGGCAGCATCCAGGTTCTTGATGAAGATGTTGCCCTGGCCGGTCTTGCGCAGGGCGGGGTCGCGCTGCGACCACATGATGCGGCAAGGACGGTTCTTGATGAGGGTGTAGTTGAGCTCCTCAAGGGCCTTCTCGCCATCGGCCGTGGCGTTGTAGTTCACATAGGCGTAGCCCAGAGAGCGGCGCGTGACGGCATCGCGGCACACGCGAATGGAAGCAACGGGCCCGATCTGGGAGAAGAGCTCAAAGAGCATGGCCTCGGTGACGGACTCATCGAGCTCGCCGACGTACAGAGACGCCGAAGCCTGGGGGTGGTTGGCAGCCGCGCTGGCAGTCTGGGCGGCCGGGTCGATGTCGGTGGCCTCGCCAGGGACGTTAGCGGCGGGAGCCGCGTTGTCGGCGCCGTTAAGCGAAGTGTTGCTGAGGTCGGCAGCGAGCTGGTCGACAGCGCCGGAAACGGAAGGAGCAGCCATTTTTGATGGAATGGGTAGTTTTAAAGGGAGATTCTGCAGGGAAGACAACGTGACGTTAGCTGGAGGCCCAGTAGTGATGTTTGGGTGCGAAAACGCAGGAAAGGCGGAGAGGGGGTCGAATGAGAAAGTGTTTCCCGAAGGGACATGGGCAAATGAGGAAGGATATAAAGAAAGGGTGAAGCGCGATGAAAAAACGAAATCAGGACAAATCAGGACAAAGGGGGGGGGGGACAGGCACCAATAGAATGGCGGCGAGCGAACAAAGGTAACGGCGGTGGGAGGATTTTGAGGGGGGAGGGGGCTGGCCGGACAAGGAAAGGCTGTGCGGTGTACCTGAAAAGTGCGTGAAGCGAAGATGTGAGGAGACGGTGGTCTTTGGGTCGGGATGGATCGAGGTTGACGACGAGTTGTCCTTTTTCGAGGCTTTGGATATGTCTTTTGAAGAGGTTGTCGGATTGGGGGGACTCCGTTGAAGCTTGGCTGACGGGAGTAGGTTTGGTGAAGGTTTATTGTATGTTATTTTTTGTGGGATTTTCAATTTTTTTTGTGATTTGGACAGTAAAGAAAGCAAAGATGCCGAGAACAGAAATCAAGCACGATGGTCGTACTGTCAAATCGTGTTCTCTTTCGAAGACTTTCGTGTTTTGGTTGGTGAACGTGGTTGAAGGAAGGAAAGGAGCGAGAGGGGGGGGGCACGAAAAAAAAAATAATTTTGATGCAGCACCTTTAGATCGCCGGAAATTTTTTTTTATCGGTTTTTTGTAATTTTTCTTCGAATTAATTTAATTCCCTTTTAGCCCTCTCTTCCCTATTTTTTCTGCCCTGGGAAGGTGGCTACCGCATTTTGCTGCAAGGCACGGCGGTCATAAGCGGTCAAGATCGGTCACGTGGTCGTCATTTGCTGGGATGGCGCAGGCTCGAGTCGTTCTTGCCCTGAAACTCGCAGCGTCTCTGGACCGTAACAGCCGAGAAGGGAAGCTGCATTCTCTCCTTCCGTTTTCACACGTTCATGCGAAATGCAAGACACCAGTGAGTGCGCATTCGGAACAAACGGCGGCTGTTCATGACGTTGGCAAAAATAGATCACGTGCTGGATCGTTGTGTGCCTGATTTTCCTTGTTAGGAAGGTGGGGCAGCCGAATAGGACGACGGTGACACGACGAAGAATTTGAACGCGAAACGTACATTTTTCCTGTTAGACAGGGATATTCTCGTTGTTGGAGACTTGGGTTGTTTGTATTAGGATTTGAGACGGCATGGCGGGTTGCACTCGAGAAAAGGAGAGCCTGAAAGTGTGCAAGGTCCAACATGCTGGGAGCTTCTTTCTGGTGAGCTGGGTGATTACACGACGGGAGACGGGAGAGACATTGATTCGAATTTGTATGTTGGTGTCTATGAAAGTCTCGTTTTTTCATTTTGTTTTTGTTTTTTTCATGTATATCGGCGAAAAGACGCTGCATAAATTGTGATGAAATCAGTATACATGCTTCTTATCCCCCATGCCTGGAAGAAGAACTTAGAACTCACCTCTGGCCTTTTTATTATAGAAAATTCAAATTATAGAAGGAATGAAATGGGACAAAAGCCCTGGAACGTACACCAATGTAAAACTGCCAACCGTGACATACTATGTAGCAACACACCTCACGGCCAACTCTGCGATGCCACTCCGCACCGTGGCCATGCAGATCGTAGACATCCTGTGCCTTACCCGCGAAAAGGATTCTGATGGTGGGATCGTTCTTGGCATTGGCGACTATAACACCTAACCTTGGGACTTTGGCTAGCAGCTCTAAAAAGGGCCTGTATAAGCTTTTGATGATCTACCACTACAGCCTTGCCGTTCCCGGACAACGTGTTCTGGTCCGAATCGCCTTTTGATATTGCCGTGTAACCAGACTGCTAGTTCAGAGATACGACGCTCCAGCCATGTAACAAGGCAGAGGAACAATAAAGCAACTTCCCATCGCTCGCCACGTGATGCTTTGACAAAAGTACCACCCGACTGAGGCTAACAAACAGAACAGCCTCGTCGTCTCTTGCACCAGTGCAGCCTCTGGGTTTCTAATACGAGAGATAAACAGCCCCACAACTTGCATCTCCGGTCGAGTTCGGGCCAGCGCAGCACGCCGGGGTGCTTTGCCTGCCTGCAGGGGCGTTTTGCCATCCCACGCGCGTTGCACGCACAGACGCCCACCGTCCCTGCCGTTCCCCGCGGCCGTTTGTGTGTTCTCCGCGTGACTGCTGCCTGCCTTTTTTTTCGATGTCGGGCGTCTCGATCGAGGCCGCGGGCCAGTTCCTGCGGACGACGCAGCGCGCCCCCCGGAGCTGCCGGCCGTGTGCCACCCGCAAGGTGCGGTGTGACAAGAACGTGCCGTGTGCCACCTGCATCCGCCGGGGCGAGCCGGAGCTGTGCGTGCGCGAGACGGTCATTGTCCGGGGCTCGGTGACAAAGTGCGTGCCTGTTTTTGTCCGAGTTGAGCTGGCCACCCGCTGACCGCTGACCGCACAGAGCCCGCGATCCCGACTACCAGCCGACGTACGAGCAGCTGCTGCACGAGATCACGCAGCTGCGGCAGGAGCGCGAGACGCGGCTGCAGCAGCACCCGCACCCGCACCCGCAGCAGCTGGACAGCCGCGCCGTGCTGGCCGCCGTGGAGCGGGCGCAGGCGCTGGACGAGGCCCTGTTTCCGTTCCCCGTGCCGCGGCAGCCGACGGCAGACCGGATCGACTGGACGACGATCGTCCTGCCGGACCGCGACTGCAGCATCGGCCTGGTCGAGTACGACAAGGTGTGGAACTCGTGGGTGCACTACGCCGTGGAGTATCCGCAGTTTGAGCAGGAGCACTTCCGCTTTCTGCTGGCGCTGCAGGCCGGCACGCCGCTGTACGCCTACGATGCGTCGTGGCTGGCGATTTACTTTAGTATCATCACGGTAGGTAACACTGGGTCTGTGGGAGTGCGTACGGTAGACTGACCATGTCTCTAGGCTGCGCTGTTGACCATGGACGACGAAGAGGCCGACCAGATGGGACTGTCTGCTCGTGAGTGACCTTGGGGCTCCCTCAAACGGTTGCCATGCCGATACTAACCCCCAACCCCCCCAGTCGGCTATGACTACACGACGCTGCTGCGCAACTGGTACGATGCTGCCCTGTTCTGCCTGCACAAGGCCGACTTTATGGGCCGGCTGGACATACGCACGGTGCAGGCCATTGCCGTGCTGGGCATCTCGTTTGTCAACTTTGGCGACAAGCACCTGTACGAGTCCATGTGGGCGTGCGCCTTTAGCATAGCCCAGCGGCTGCAGCTGGACCGGCCGGGCATTTCGGTTGCCGACGGACTCAGCCAGGAGGGCCGGCGGCGGCTGTGGTGGACGCTGATTGTGTGTGACTGGTAGGTTGACTTCCTGAGCTGGTGCCCTTTTCCCTCCCCCGCTGACCGCGACAGGCTCCAGGTGCCGCACCGCATCCCGATTGTGCGCGACGGCGACTTTGACGTGGCCCTGCCGTCGGTCGAGGGCTGTCCGCGGTCGGCGCAGCTGGACGGCTGCTCGATCCACCCCGTCTACTACCACGCCTTCATGGCGCGGTGCTCGCGGGTGTGGCACCACTTCCAGGCGTCGCTGCGCACGACGGCGGGCGTGGCCGCGCTGGACGAGACGGTGCGGCAGACGGACGACAAGCTGGCCGACATTATCAACACGCTGCCCAAGTACCTGCAGCCGGACCGGCAGCAGGAGGCCAGGGAGCTGGAGGCGGCGCACCCGTGGATCGTGTGGCAGCGCTTCGACATTACGCTGGTGCTGCTGCTGCTGCGGCTGATGGCGAACCAGGTGCTGCGGGACGCGTGGGCGGCGACGCTGGCATCGTCCGAGACGCGTTCCGCGCCGACGGTGCTGCCGCTGCACCACCCGCACAGCTGGGTGCGGCGGCTGTGCGTGGCGACGGCGCGCGAGCTGATCTGGATCTTCCACCACTGGCACCAGCCGGTGACGAAGCGGCGGCAGTGGGCGATTGCCTACTACATCTTCAAGGCGACGCGGCACCTGGCCGAGGAGTGGCTGGAGTGGGACACGACGGCCGAGGAGAGCGCGGCCTGGGGCGCCGACATTGCCGTGGGCATCTCGTGTCTGGAGGCGCTGCAGTCGCACAACGCGGTGGCGCAGAAGGGCGTGCAGATTCTGCGGGGGATGCTGGAGCAGTCGCCGGAGCAGCGGGCGTTTTGAGGAAAGATGACTGGAAACTGGAAAAAGACGGATATTTTGATTTTGCTGTTCCGAGACTCGTACACGAATAGACACCCTACAAGTAATAGCCAAACGCCTTCTTGGCCTCCTCGCTGAGCCCGACATGGCCCACGTAGCCCTTGAGCGTGGTCTCGTCCAGGTCGCCGTCGCCGCGCGCATAGTCGGGCGGCACGCGGCCGCTGGTCGTGGCTGCGAGCTGCTTCTTGACGTACGCCCTGTTCGCGGCCGTGCTGGGGCAGGCGGGCACGTACACGACCGACGCGTTTGTGGTGCCGGTGTGCTCGGGATCGACGGCATGGCAGACCTTGTCTGTCAGAGTTCCGATGCGAGAAAGAAAGAAGAAAAAAAAAAAAAAAAAAAAAAAAAAAAAACTCACATCCGTGTGCCACCACACCGTGTCGCCCGGCTGCAGCGCCGGCACGTGCACCATGCACTCCTCGAGCCGCAGGTGCGGGTGGCTGGCGCGGCTGAGGCGCTGGCTGTCGAGCTTGTCGGTGCCGGGGAACCAGGCGCTGGCCGGGTCGTCCAGGTCGTCCGGGTCGACGGCGGTCCACTTGGCGGCGTCCATGACCTGGCTGGCGTCGGCGGGCGGCCGGAAGAAGGGCCGCAGCAGCACGTAGGCGATGGCGGCCTGGACGTCTGGGTAGAGCAGGATGGTGCCGGCGCGCGGGGCCGTCGGCGTCAGCGCGGTCCAGCCCTGGAACGAGCGGAAGACGGTCGAGTGGGCCGGGGCGGGGAACAGGGCCTGCTGGGCGTTCTTGCGGGCGGCGAGGTCGTAGCAGTCGTGGCGGGCGGGCGTGCCGGCAAAGATGCGGCCGTACGAGCGGCGGTAGGCCGGGTCGGCCCAGCGGCTGAGGCTGCCGGCGTCGATGTGCGGGCCGAGGCCGAGGAAGGCCTGGTGCGGCGGGCGGTCGCGGACGCCGTCGAGGTAGACGAGGGGGTCGGGCGACGTGGCGTCGTCGGCGTCGGCGTCGGCGTCGCCATCATCATCATGCCACAGCGCGTTGAGCTGCCGCTGCACGCGCAGCTGCTGCGGGTGGCTGCGCACGGCGTTCTGCGCGGGCGAGTCGAACAGGATCAGCATGGACGGGCTCTCGGCCGGCCAGCCCTGGATGGCGGCGCGGTTGTCGGCGACGTACGTGCGCAGGCCGGCGTACAGCGCGTCGGCCTCGGCCGCGGGCAGCACCTGGCGGATGACGGCGCAGCCGCGCTTCCGGATCTCGGCCTGCTCGGCGGGCGCGAGGCCGCCGGACCCGTCGGCGCCGGTGACGTGCGCGGCGTCGTGCTCGGGGATCAGCGCGGCGCCGTGCGCGGCAATCTCGTCCGTCACGGCGGCCAGCTGCGCGCACACGGCCAGCCAGCTGGCGCGCAGCGCGTCGGCGCCGTACTCGGCCAGCACGGCCTGCTTGGCGGCGCGGTAGTCGGGGTCGCGGGCATGGTCCGGGTTGGCCTTTGTGTGCTCGACCCAGGGCGGCCACTGCAGGAGAGCGCTGGGCATTGCGATAAGATGGGGGGTGAGGGGAGGGGATGAGCAGAAGGGGAGATGAGGAGAGAATCAAAAAAAAAGTACCCGAACAAGATACACAGATTGAGGCAAATAGAATTCCCAGATAGCAAAAACGCAGCCACGGCCCGACTCTTATCCTCCCTCCAGTCCGTGTCGCAGTGTGCGCCCCGGCCGTGAGCAGGATATCTCACCCGAGCTCGCCCAGCCACGTGGATCGCCGCCTCCCCAGCACGGCTCGCCCGAACTCGCCCGGCCGCCTAGGCGCGCCTGCAGCGGACCGAAGCTGCCCGAGCGCATTCCGGGGTATGCAAAAGTACGCAAGGCCAATCGGCGCGGCGCCATTTGGAAGGACGCTCTTCTTATCACGGCGGCACAGCCGCCGCAAGCGCCGACGCCGCGAGTGCCCGCCGTGATCTTTGTATAAATGCCAAGGCACGGGCCCGGCCAGGTGCACCGTTGCAGAGCTGCAGCACCACTGGAAAGGGCCTGGAAGCAGGCGTCTCGACGAAAGAGTCTCTTTGTCTCCCGCTCCCGTGCCCCAGTCTGTCGCTCGTCCTGCTCGTCTCTGCCTTTGTCCCGTCTTCCCTGACTGCCGCCATGTACGAGCGCAAGTATGTCTCGGGCATGGTCCCCGGCAACGCCACCCTGCTCACGGCGATCCTCGTCGGCGTGGCCATTGTCAACTCTGCTGTGCGTACCTCGCTGCGCGGAGACATGCCTGCAATTTGTGCCCATGCTCTGACGCATCCACCCAGACCCTCGGCTACGACTCCAGCATGATGAACGGCCTGTTGATCCTGCCGTCGTACAGCGACTACTTCAACCTCAACGCGACCACGACCGGCCTCAACAACGCCGCCTCGTGGATGGGCAGCATCATCGGCTCCTTTCTCATGCAGCCGATCCCCGACAACCTGGGCCGCAAAAAGGCCATCCTCGTGGCCAGCACCATTACCGTCATCGGCATCGTCCTGCAGGCCGCTGCCCAGAACATTGCCATGTTTGTCGTCGCCCGCATCGTCGTCGGCATCGGCTCCGCCGTGTCCAACGCGTCGGCGCCCGTGCTGCTGGGCGAGCTGCTGCCGCCGCGCTCGCGCAGCTGCGTGCTCGGCCTGTTCTTCTCGTGCTACTACGTCGGCTCGCTGCTCAGCGCCATCATCAACTACGGCAGCCAGAACATTGCGTCCACCTGGTCGTGGCGCCTGCCGTCGCTGCTGCAGTGCATCCCGACCTTTTTCGCCCTCGCCCTGCTGCCGCTCGTGCCCGAGTCGCCGCGCTGGCTGATCGCCAAGGGCCGCCACGACGAGGCCCTCGAGGTGCTCATCGTCATGCAGGGCCGCGCCGCCGAGGACGTCGACGCCGCCAAGACCAGCATGGCCGAGATCCGCGCCGCCATGGACCACGAGGCCGCCATGTACCCGCGGCATCCCTGGCGCGAGGTCTTTGCCACCAAGGGCAACCGCAAGCGGCTCGTCGTCCTGGCCAGCTTTGGCATTATGATTGAGACCTGGGGCAACTACATTATTTCGTAGGTTTTTTTTTTTTTTTTTTTTTTTTGTCCATCTCCAGCGACAATACTGACCCCCAGCTACTACCTCTCCAAAATCCTCGACCAGGCCGGCATCCGCGACACCGTCACCCAGACCCAGATCAACGTCATCCTCAGCTGCTGGTCCTTTGTCGTCGCCATCTGCGGCAGCTTCATGCTCGACATCCTCGGCCGCCGCAAGCAGACCATGATCGGCGCCGTCGGCATGATCGTCACCCTCTACATCACCGGCGGCCTCATCAAGGTCTACGGCGACAGCACCAACCGCTCCGCCATCTACGGCATCATCGCCGTCATCTTCATCTTCCAGGGCTTCTACGCCTTTTCCATCACGCCCATGACCAGTCTCTACGGCACCGAGGTCTCGCAGTTCAAGCTGCGGTCCGTCGGCATTGCCATCTTTCGCTTCTTTGACAGCGCCTGCGGGTACGTCCACTCTCTTCTCCTTTTTCAACTCAATACCAGTGTTGCTAACCCACAGCCTCGCCTTCTCCTTTGCCATGTCCTACGCCATGGAGGACCTGGGCTGGAAGTTCTACCTCATCAACGCCTCGTGGGACATCATCTACCTCGTCATCATCTACACCACCTTTGTCGAGACCAAGGGCCTCAAGCTTGAGGAGATTGCCGCCAAGTTCGACGGGCCCCTGGTCCTCGAGGCCGCAGCCTATGGCGAATGCGAGCCGGAGCCGGAACCGTCCTCGGACGGCGCGAAGCACGTGATGAAAGCGTCCTTGGAGAGAGTGGTATGACGTGGCTGGCGACGATTCTATCTCCAGTACGCTTGGCATCAAAGATTTAGCACTTGCATGTTTGCGTCTTACAAAATGCATCTTTACCGTTATCTCTGCCCCAAAGGCCTATAAACGGCCAAGCCGGTGGATCCCGGGTTTCCGACGCTAATCCGAGCTACGGTCCTAGCCCGCTTCCGCCATTGCGGGTCCGGCGAGTGACTCTAGTCGGTCGGCCCAGCCGATCCTCGTCTCGTATCGTAAGATGGGTCGTCCAAGGGCGATCCGGGCACACAGCAGGGCACACCCTGCACTGCACACATCGACACTTTGCAGAAGCCGACATGGCAGCACCGGCCCGCATCGCCTCGGTAGCCGTCATCGGCGCCGGCCCCTGTGGCCTGGCGGCGGCCAAGTACGGGTTTTCGATTTTTCGATTTTTCGGGGTTTCGGATCTCGGCCTAGACGCTGACGTCGCAGATATCTCTTGGCGGAAAAGGTTTTTAGCAAGGTGCGCATTTTCGAGCTGCGCGATGCCGTGGGCGGTGTCTGGAACTACACGCCGGCAGACGCGGCGGCGGCCCGGGGCGGCGCCGGCAGCACCGGCAGCGCCGGCAGCAGCAGCAGTGCCGGCGACAACGACCCGCTCGTCTCGCCCGTCTACGACCAGCTCGAGACCAACATCCCGCACACGCTGATGAACTACTCGGACCGCCCGTTCCCCGCCGGCGTGCCGCTGTTCCCGCCGCACAAGACGGTCAAGGCCTACCTGGACGCGTACGCGGCCGATCTGCCGGCCGGCGTGCTGTCGCTGGCGACGCAGGTCGACCGCGTGCGCAAGGTGGCGGCGGCGGCAGCAACACCGCCGCACTGGCAGGTGGACACGCGCGACCGCAAGACCGGGCGCGCCGCGTCGGATGCGTTCGACGCCGTCGTCGTCGCCAGCGGCCACTACAACGTGCCGTTTGTGCCGCCGGTGCCCGGCCTGGCGGCGTTCCGCGCCGCGTACCCGCAGGCCGTCGTGCACGCCAAGTTCTACCGCCGGCCGGACGCGTATGCCGGCAAGAAGGTCGTCGTCGTCGGCCAGTCGGCGTCCGGCAGCGACATTGGCGACCAGATCGCCGCCGTCTGCCAGCGGCCGCTGCTCGTCTCGGAAAAGGCCGAGCCCGACGGCGCCCTGGTGCCGGCCGCCGCCACGCCCGCCGTCCGCCTGCTGCCCGAGATCCGCCGCCTCGCCGTCGAGGACCGCACCGTCGAGTTTGCCGACGGCACCGTCGAGACGGGCGTCGACCACATCGTCTTCTGCACGGGCTACCTGTACCGCCACCCGTTCCTGGACGACGCTGACGGCGCGCTGCACGAGCAGCCCGTCGACACGGCCGACGGCGCCTGCGTGCGCCACCTGTACGAGCACGTGCTGTACACGGCCGACCCGACGCTGGCCTTTGTCGGCCTGCCCATGCGCGTCGTGCCCTTCCCGCTGGCCGAGGCGCAGGGCGCCTGGGTGGCGCGCATCTGGGCCGGCCGCCTGCCGGTGCCCACCACGGCCGCCATGCAGGCCTGGGAGGACGAGCGCCTGCGCACCACCGGCGGCGCCAAGGCCCTGCACAGCCTGGCGTACCCGGAGGACGTCGAGTACATCAACCGGCTGCACGCGTGGAGCGCGGCGGCCGAGCGGCGGCCCCAGCTGCTGGGTGGCGACGGCGCCGGCAAGACGCCGCCCTTCTGGGACGCGCAGATGGCCTGGATGCGCGAGAACTTCCCCCAGATCAAGGCGGCCAGCAAGGCGCTGGGCGAGAAGCGCCACGAGGCGCGCACGCTGGCGGACCTGGGCTTTGACCTGGAGAAGCAGGCGGGGAAGTAGAGACTAGACTGGTAGATGCTCATGATCCGTTATTATATCGTATGGCACTCCAGCCTTGTGTGTCTGATGACCTGTGTCGTCGGCGTCGTCGTCTTTTTCCACTTCGTCAACTCCCCTGGCTCGTTCGTATACAGCGGCCGGCGGCAGGCACCGCACCTCCGCACCGTCGCCGACATGCTGCTGTCAACCAGTCGTCTCCAGCTGTATGGCCAGCTTGTCGTTCTGTCGTCCTCGAAGCAATGTCCGCAGCATCAGGAGAACGTCAACGAGGCACGAATACGTAGCATCGCAGCCTAATCCTCAAAGCTGACTAAAATCCGACCTTGCCCCTCCAACCCGCTGGAGCTATAGCGCCGTAGCGCTGTGACGGGCCCCCTGTCAGCGGGTAAGACCTGCCCGGCTGCCGCCGGACCGCACTGAACTTTCTAGAACGGAGCCCAGGAGCTGACGATTGCCCCTTCCGTCCCAGCCCACGGCACGCCCTGCCTGCTGCCTGTTCGCTCCTTCCCGCCGGCACACGAGCACAGCACGCCCATCTTCTCGCGGATTCACCGACAATTTCTCCCATCGACACGTCCTACCATCCCTCTTCTCTCTGTCCTCCCGACCGACACGTGAACCCACCCTCTCTCCTCCCCGCCTCCCTCCCCCTTCGCCCTCCCCCGCACGCCGTTTATCAGAGCCCTGCTGCTGCTGCTGCTGCTGCGGGCGACGCCCTCCCCCGTCTGCCCGCCATGTTTCCCACGTTCTCGGGAACCTCTCGTCGGCCACGGAACGTCAACCTCAGCGGTCAGAAGAACACCAATCCGTTTGCCGCACACGCGCTGACGCCGGCCACCGGCACCGGCGTCACCAAGGCCGTCGCCGAGGCCAAGGCCGGCCGCCGCCAGCGCCAGCAGGAGCGGGCCGAGCTCAAGGCCGCCAGCAAGATCCAGCGCGTCTGGCGCGGCCACGAGGTGCGCCTGGGCGTCAAGGAAGAGCACCGCCAGGCCCTGGCCGCCCTGTACGGCCCGGGCTCTGCCGCGCCCGACCCTGCCCAGCGCATCCCGCGCGCGTTCCCGCTGCTGCTGTCGGCCTTTGACGTCCGCAAGCTCGACGCCTGCCTTCCGCTGCTGCAGCTCTTTGCCGACGACCTCGCCCGGACGGGCTATGCGGCGCTGGCGTCGGGACAGCTGCCGCCGCCGCGGCTCGGGCACCTCGTCCAGATCCTGCTGCAGGTGCTGAACCAGCTAAACCGGTGCGTTGTCTTCTGGGGGATGTGGAATGTTCCATCTGGTTGGTTGGATGCAAGCAAGCTAACGGCTCTGTTCTGCAGTGCACCGACACCGCCGCCGCCCGAGCTCCTGGAGCTTCTGATTCGTGTTGTCCAGCGCCGACCAGAGACGCTCAGCGACTGCCTTGCATCCTATTATACCCTGCTGGCCGCATATGCGGCAGCCGACGCGTCGACACAAGCCGATATGGCGTCGTTGGTTGAACGAGCGGTTGCTGCGCCGCTGGCACGCTCGCCAGGCACAACAGGTGCGTTATCTTGCCTCCTCCCCCATCTTGTGCACCAATGCTGTATCACGCCCTTTTAACCTCATCGTCCCATGCTGACCTGGCGTCCTGCAGATACCATGGCAAAACAGGCCTACACCGCATTCGCCACCTCCTTCCTGACACAACCTCTGCCCCTCCTCGAGAGCAATCCGGCTCGCTTCGCTCGCCACATCGACGTCTCGACACTGTGCGAGGCCGTGATCGGCGCTTACCGCACACCCAGGCACCGGCCCGACCGCACCGCCGAAGAGCGCATGCGGCTTCTGGCCCACATCATCGGCCTGCAGCGGAGCATACGCAGCAACGATACGCGGGACACCAACTCGCCACGCTTCCTGACTGCCGTCTACACGCTGCTCTCGGACCTGTCCGAGGACATCAAGCTGCGCATCCCTTCCTTCGACCACCCCAGCGCAGACAGCACAGCCGATGCAGGGCCCGCCCAGCTGTCCGACTACGTGGTGGCCCAGATCCAGTCGCTGGTGAACAAGGACGAAATCACGGCCCTGCTAGCACAGTTCACGGCCACGCAGTCGACAGGGGCAGACCAGCAGTATGCAAGTCTGCTGGCGGGGTACGCCATCGCCCTCATCCGCTGCTTTCCCAGCAAGGGCGACGACATTCGCATGCAGTTCTACCTGGCAGACCTCCCCACGCAGTTCGGGCGGCAGCCAGCGATCCAGTTTTTCTGGGAGGCATCACGGGCCACCCAGCTGTTCACACGCATTTTCCCGTCACCGAGCAGCGCGCTGAAATTTCTCCTGCAGAACAAGGCCGAGCAGCCTGACATTGCGGCGGAGGGCGACGACGAGTCGGCATGGGACCGCGAATGGCGCACGGTGCTGCTCTTTCTGGAGCTGTACACGTTCGTGCTGCGGCTGACAGACGACGACGATTTTTTCTCGGCTTTTGAGATTGACGGCGTGAACTCCTCGCGGCGGAATGCGTCCCGGCTGCGGGCATCGGCGCTGTCGCTCGATGCGCTGAAGATGCTGACGATTTTCCTCAAGAACCTGGCCTTTACGCTGCACTACAACGCGGCAGAGCTCCTGCAGGACGGCGGGTCGTCCGCTACGGCATCGCCGGCCGCCAACGCGTTTTCCACCAGCGGCACGCTGCGGCGGCGACCCGGCAACTACCACGTGCTGCCGGGGCTGGACTTCCAGAGCTTCAAGTCGATCGTGACCACGACGATCCAGATGCTGTACGAGCGCGACTCACGACGGCAGTTCCTGCCGACCGACCACTGGCTGATGACATCGAGCTTCGACCTGGCGCAGTTTATTCCAGCGGTGGTGTCGGAGGAGCAGCGGCAGCACGAGCTGCGACAAGAAAGTGGCGACGGCGAAGACGACGAGGACAAGGATGAGGACGATGCGGGCGACGAGGATACTGCGATGGCGGACGGCGGCAGCCGGCGGGACAGCGGTGGCCCGGTTGCGTATTCGCAGTTCTTTGCCCGGACGTCGCGGTACGCGATGCTGGAGAAGCTGCGGCAGAAGCGGCAGATGTCGCAGCGGGAGCGGCTGCTGGCGACGATCGGGCCGAAGCTGGAGATTCTGCGCAACATGCCGTACGTGCTGCCGTTTGAGACGCGGGTGCAGATCTTCCGGGAGTTTGTGCACCTGGACAAGCTGCGGCGGCGCGATGGGCACGAGGACCCGGATGCATGGCGCAGCCACATCATGGCGCGGCACGGGGGCTGGTCGATGGACAGCGAGTCGCGGGCGATCCTGATGCGGCACAGCGGGCGGATCCAGCGCAACGCGATGTTTGAGAACGCGTTCAACGAGTTCTGGGAGCTGGGCGAGGGCCTGAAGGAGCCGATCCAGATCACGTTCCTGGACGAGCACGGCAACGAGGAGGCCGGGATCGACGGCGGGGGCGTGACGAAGGAGTTTCTGACGTGCGCGCTGACGGACGCGCTGTCGGCGGAGTACGAGCTGTTTGAGGCGAACCAGGAGAACGCGCTGTTCCCGAACCCGATGCTGATGGACCAGACGAAGGAAGAGATGCGGCGGGAGGGGGTGCCGGAGGGGTCGGGGGCGTGGAACGAGACGATTGGGTTTGAGCTGAAGCAGTACGAGTTCCTGGGGCGGATGATTGGCAAGAGCATGTACGAGGGCATTCTGCTGGACTACGTGTTTGCCGGGTTCTTCCTGCGCAAGTGGACGCAGGCGGCGACGGACGGGGGCGGGTACCGGGCGAGCATCAACGACCTGCGGGAGATGGACGAGGGGCTGTACCAGGGGATGCTGCAGCTGAAGAACTACGACGGGGCGGACGTGGCGGAGCTGGACCTGGACTTTACGGTGGAGGACCAGGTGTCGAAGCGGGGGCAGCCGGTGCGGACGGTGACGCGGCAGCTGGTGCCGCACGGGGACACGGTGCGGGTGACAAACGAGAACCGGCCGCTGTACGTGTCGTACGTGGCGCGGCACCGGCTGGCGGCGCAGCCGCACCTGGTGACGCAGGCGTTTCTGCGGGGGCTGTGGCTGATCATCGACCCGCTGTGGCTGCGGATGTTCAACCAGAGCGAGCTGCAGCGGCTGGTCGGGGGCGACTCGTCGCCGGTGGACGTGGAGGACCTGCGGCGGCACACGCAGTACTCGGGGGTGTACGCGGTCGGGGACGACGGGGCGGAGCACCCGACGGTGGTGCTGTTCTGGGAGGCGGTGCGGGGGCTGGCGGACGCGGACCGGCGGCTGCTGCTCAAGTACGTGACGTCGACGCCGCGGGCGCCGCTGCTGGGGTTTGGGCAGCTGCGGCCGCAGTTCTGCATCCGGGACGCGGGGGCGGACGAGACGCGGCTGCCGAGCGCGAGCACGTGCGTGAATCTGCTGAAGCTGCCGCGGTACACGACGCTGGCGACGCTGCGGGAGAAGCTGCTGTATGCGATCCGGGCGAATGCGCGCTTTGATTTGAGTTAGGCATGTAGATGTATCTGACGGTATTCATGATCACATGCTTCCTTCTCCGCACGACGTTTCAGATTTCCGCGGTGGATTGTGGGCATCGCGTTTTTTTTTTTTTTTCTTTTTCTTTTTCGCCGTCCTCCTCCCTCGACATCACCAAAATGGCACGCGGACTCTTTGGACGGCTGCGGCCCAGCCGGCTGCTGGTTTTTGTGTGTGTGTTGCTTGTGCTGGTGATGTCGGGCGTGCGGTATCGCGATGTGCAGGGGATGGAGGGTGTTTTTGAGGCCAAAGGCGGTGAAGACGCGATGGGGGGCGGGAGCGTCAACGCTGGCAGCCCCAGCGACACGCCAGGCGCTGAGGACCCCGAGGACCCCCCCGCGTGCCCCGACTACGCCGCGTACGCCAGCTCGCGCGACGGCAAGCCGACGACGGGCGGGCGCTTCGACCTGCCGCTGCAGCGGCCGGCGGCGGCGTGCCGGACGTTTGTGTCGGCCGAGGTGGAGGCGGCGATCGAGGCGATGCGGGCGGCGGTGCGCGACCCGGACCTGTTCCGGCTGTTTGAGAACTGCTTCCCGAGCACGCTGGACACGGCGGTGGCGTGGTACGAGCAGCGCGACGCGGTCGGCGCCGACGAGGACGAGGAGGCCGCCTTTCTCGTCACGGGCGACATCCCGGCCATGTGGCTGCGCGACAGCGCCAACCAGCTGCAGAGCTACCGTGGGCTGCTGCGCGACAGCCGCGCGCGCGGGCGCGGCTCGCTCGCGGGGCTGTTCCGCGGCGCGCTGGCGCTGCAGGCGCGCTGGCTGGCGGCGGCGCCGCACTGCAACGCGTTCCAGCCGCCGGCGGCGGCGACGGCGGCGACGGGCGGCGCGCTGGCGCCGCGACTGGGCTTTGGCGGCGGGCGCGACGCGGTGCACCCGCCGATCCCGGCGGCGGCGGACGGCGGCCTGCTCGTGTACGAGTGCAAGTTTGAGCTGGACGCGCTGGCGGCGTTTCTGCAGCTGTCGCACGACTACCACGCGGCGACGGGCGACACGGCGTTTTTCCGGAGACGGAACGGCGCCTGGGCCGCCGCCGTCGAGGCCGTGCTGGCGACGGCGACGGACCTGCTGGCCGGCACGTACGACGCCGACGGGCGCGTGCGGCCGGCGCCGTACCGGTTCCAGCGGCAGACGACGGAGCCGACGGAGACGCTGGCGCACGGCGGCGCGGGCGCGCCCGTGGCCGGCGGCACCGGGCTCGTGCGCAGCGCGTTCCGGCCGTCCGACGACGCCTGCACGTACCCGCTGCTGGTGCCGGCCAACATGCTGCTGGCGCGCTGCCTCGAGGACTGCGCGCCGATTGCCGCGGCGGTCGACGCGCCCGGCGGCAGCCTGGCCGCCCGCATGGCCGCGCTGGCCGCCGGCATCCGCGCCGGCATCGACCGCCACGCGCGCGTCGAGCACCCCGTGCACGGCGCCGTCTTCGCGTACGAGGTCAACGGCTTCGGCTCGGCGCTGCTGATGGACGACGCCAACCTGCCGTCGCTGCTGAGCGCGCCGCTCTTTGGCTTCGTCGACCGCGCCGACCCCGTCTACCAGAACACGCGCCGCCTCGTGCTCGGCGCCGACAACCCCTACGCCATGCGCGGCCCCGTGCTCAACGCCACCGGCGGCCCGCACGTCGGCCCCGGCATGGCCTGGCCCATGGCGCGCATTGTGCAGATCATGACCGAGGACGACGACGCCGCCATTGTGGCCGGCCTGCGCGAGCTGCTGGCGTCGACGGGCGGCCTGGGGCTGATGCACGAGTCGGTCAGCAGCCACGACGGCGACGTGTGGACGCGGCCGTGGTGAGTGGTGCATGCTGTCTTCTTTTCTTCAAGTCCACGTGACTGACAAACAGGTTCTCCTGGGCCAACGGGCTCTTTGGCCAGATGATGCTGGACCTGCAGGCGCGCAAGCCGCACCTGCTGCAGACGAGTTTTCAGTAGTACTTAGTCATCTTAATCCCCTTCCTCTTCCTCCTCCTCTTCCTCCTCTTCATCGTCTTCCTCCTCTTCCTCCTCTTCATCCTCGTCCCCCGGGTCCGGCCGCACAATCCGGTTCAGGTGCGCCACAAACGGCTGCATCGCCTGCAGCAGCTCCAGCAGCTGCGCCCGCCCGCCCGCCCCCGTCAGCATGCTGTCCGGCACCGGCCGCACCAGCGTAAAGTTGCGCAGCTTGAGCAGCCCAATGTCGCGGTGGTCCGCCGCAAAGCCCATGGGCCCCTTCTTGAGCGCCTCGCGCGCGTTCATCCGCGCAAACGCCGCCAGCACCGCCGCCTCGTCCGCGTCCGCCGCCAGCTCGGGAAACACCAGCCGCCGCAGCCGCGCGTCGCCCGCCAGCACCCGCCGCCACCGCCGCGGCCGCTCGTCGATGCTGGCCCGCACCCGCCGCAGGTCCTCGGCCGGCGGGTGCCACAGCCCGGCCGCCACGTAGCAGCCGCCGTCGCCGATGCCGGGCGGGATGGGCGGCTGTTTGGCGCTCTTTGCCTTTTTCGTCTCAGCCTTCCCGGTTCCCGCCGCCGGCTCGCAGTGCACATAGTACACCGCGTACGGCCCCTTCTTGCCCGTGCGCGACCAGGCCGCCGAGAAGTGCGGCTTGTACGGCCGCGGGTCCTTGCTGAACCGGATGTCGCGGTACACCCGGAAGATGACGTCCTGCGGCGGCAGCTCGGCCGGGATCGTCTCGTCCACGTCCTCGGCGATGCGCTCCGCCAGCGCCATCACGTACGTCTTCCAGTCGTTCTGCGCGCGCCGGAACTCGGCGTCGTTTTCTGAGGGGGGTCAGCTTGGTCACCAGGAGCCGGTAATGGGGGGGGGGAGGCGAGAGGCTTACCCTTCAACCAGTTCCGCCGGTTGTTGGCCTTCAGATCCTGCAGAAAGAGCATCGTCACCGGGTGGATCCGGTCCTCCGCATACGGCGTGTCCCCCAGATCCCGCAGCTTCTTGTGCGGCGTGAATGTCACCCGAGGCGCCTCGTCGTCGTCGTCGTCGTCGTCATTTTCGTATTCGTCCTTGTTGCTCGCATCGTCATTGTCGCCCGTGTCGTCCTCCTCGTCCTCCTCGCCTCCCTCTTCGTATTCGCTGCCGTCGCTCTCCTCAGACACCGCACGGCGCCCCCGCCCCCGCTGTCGCTTCGGCTGCGGCTGTTCTTCCTCCTCCTCCTCCTCCTCCTCCTCTCCCCCCTCAAAGTACTTGCTCTTCTGCGCCGACAGGCTGGCCCGTTGCGACCGGCGCCGGCCCGACGGCGGCGGGGTCGATAGCGCCGTTGCGCCCACTGCAGAGCGCTTCCGCGATGGCATGATGGCGGTACTTCTGGTGCGAGCGCAATGTCGTCTGTGCGGGTTGCGTGGTTGCAGAATGCGACGAGCGCCGCTCCGCCCGCCCGTATTATGACGCGCTCATTTCGGCGCGCCAGGCCGAATCGGGCATTTGCCGGACGCGGGCGCACGTGACCGCTTTACCGGCGAGCGGGGGGGACACGTTACATGGCATCGCGAAGTACGATTCGTATGTAACCATCGCGGCCGAGGACACTGTGGAGAGATAAGAACACGAGGTGGGGGGTCCGGATGGCGGGCAGGATAAAAGGACGACAGTGACAGAACAGACATCAGACGAGGGCAAAGCCAACAACACGACGAAAAAGAGGCAAAACAGAACAACAGAGACAAACCACACCATGACGCAAACCGCCTCTCTCCGCGACCGCCTCGCGCGCGACGGCTTTGTCATTGTGCCCGGGCTCGTCAAGGGCGCCGAGCTCCAGGCGCTGCGGGTGGCGGCCGAGCGCACGGCCGCCAAGGCGCGCGCCGGCGACTGGCCGCACGTGCGCATCGTCGGCAAGCAGTTCCCGCCGTGGGGCGCCTGGGACCGGGCGGCGGCGGCGGCGGCGGCCGAGGCCGACAAGCAGGCGCCCGGCTCGGGGCAGGGCATCTGGGGCGTGCAGCACGTGATGCGGCCGGAGCTGGGCGCGGACGCGGCCGCGTTCGTCGCAAGCTATTTCGGGACGGGCGGCGCGCTCGACGTGGCCAAGCAGCTGCTGGGCGACGGCACGGCCGAGACGACCGACGACGACCTGGTCATGGAGCTGTACAACCTGCTGGTGCGGCCCGACTACCGCGACTACAAGCTGCGCTGGCACCGCGACGACGTGCCGGCCGAGGCCACGGCCGAGGAGGAGGAGGCGCGCCTGGGCGACGACGGCGGCCGCCGCCGCCGCCCGGCCTGGCACGCCCAGTGGAACCTGGCGCTCTGGGACGACGCCAGCCTGATCGCCGTGCCCGGGTCGCACCGGCGCGCGCGCACCGACGCCGAGCGCGCGGCCGACCCGTTTGCCAGCGTCGACGAGATGCCCGGCGCCGCCGTCGTGCACCTGGCGCCCGGCGACGCCGTCTTCTACGACAACAACATCCTGCACTGCGGCGTCTACCGCACGGCCGTGCCGCGCGCCACGCTGCACGGGTCCGTCGGCCACGTGCGCGGCAGCCGCTCGCGCGCGCGCAACGTGCTGCAGCACGGCGTCGGCGCGTGGGTCGGCACCTGCCAGCTCGACACGCTGCCGCAACCGGCGCGGGCGCGCGCCGAGGGCATGCGGGCGCGGCTGGTCGAGCTGGGCGCGGCGAACCCGGAGGTGGGCTACTCGCAGAAGGACTAGACTAGAGCGGTAGACAGACAAAAAGACACAGCCACGCGGCGTTTCCTTGACGTTGGATGCTGTTCTGCAGCAGAGGTGCTCGTCTTGGCGTCATCGACAGGCACATCTGTATCGAGATGCCGAACGATGCGTTGTCCGGCTGCCCGAGACTGTCTGATGTGGCATGCATATGCGCCGTCTGACCGCCTTTCTTCTGGCACACTGACAGCGGTGCCGACACACTGGTGCCGAGTCGCCACGGACGGCATCCAGCCAGACGCCTGCGTGTCTCCGCGAGCAGCGGCGGGAGGCAAGTAGAAAAAGGGAGGCAAATAAGCATATGGAGCAGGAAACGCTAGCAAGAAAGGGCGGATGTTCAAAGTCCGGGGAAGAGAAGTCGAGGTGAAGGGTGTACAAGTAAAGAGGAGGAAACCAAAATTCAAAGAAATCAAAACCAACACGTAAAAACAAAATCAAAAAAAAAAAAAACATAATCAAGAAAAAACAACGCAACAAAGAACGCAAGCACGCCGTACTGCTCGTAAGATTCAAAAACACTGACAACCCCCTCCAACCCCCTCCCGCTTTGCCTCGGGGATCTATGCCCGAAGGTGGAGAGCCAAGGCCGCTGAAATGAGGAGAAGTCCAAAGCCCGCTGCCCAGCCCGCCCCACAGACGGCCTGCCTGCCGCCCCCTCCAGTCGACCTGCAGCCAAAGACGGGGCGGCGCAAGCATGCGATATACCTGACAAGAGCCGCTCTCTGCCACGAGGAGCAAAAAGGCACGTTGGAGCCGAAGCGAGCGGCAGTCCCGGTCGTCGGAGCGGAGAGGGAGGGGGGAGGAGGAGGAGGGAGGGAGGAGAAGGACCGGCCGTTCCATGCCATCGTGCCTTGCCGTTGCATCGCTCGTGACAGCTGGAAAGGCGACAGGTACCTCCGGCGTACCGGTACAGGCCTCCGCATTTTTGTCCTATCTCGTTCGTTTGGTTCCCCCATTCCCCGGAGGTGAGGCCGGGCTCTCTCTCCAGATCCCGAGTCTGCGCGGCGTGTTCGGTGAGCAGAGCGCACTGCTCTAATCTTTCACAGAATGATCTCTGCTTCAAGCAACGCCCATCGTTTTTTCTCGTGCGACGATCCTGGCGGCGTTCCCCGAGAAAGACAAGCCGCGGAGGTCAAAACACTCCGCACGGCCCACCTGAATCATTTGGCTGGGGGGGACGACGTACCGGTACGGGGTACGACAGTGGGTTTCCCCCGCGCGCGCGCTCCCCCCCCCCCCCCATCTCCACTTTCCGTCCTCCCTGGCGTGTCGGAGGTATCTGGATGTCGGGATACGTACGGCCTGTACGAGTGATGATTCCTCAGAGTTTGCGTTCTTTCTGGACTTCTTTCTTTTGCATGTCTACCCTTTTTTTTTGTAATAAATTCCGTTTTTTCTTTTTCTTTTCTTGTTTTGGGGTGTTGTTTACGTCTACGATCGATCTTTCCTTCTTCCCTCCTTCCTTTTCCTTCTTTTTGCCTTCCGCCGCGCCTTCTCTCCGTCCTTTGTTCCTTCCTCCACCCTCACCGCCTCCTGTAATATCCTACCATCTTACTGTAGATCTTCCCCGCTTCTGTTCCTGCCGCACGGAGTCGTGCCAGCGCATCTGCACCTGCCTCGTAGTCCGACAGCGCCTTCTCTTAATGTTCACTGCTCTTTCCTCCATTCTTCTCTCCTTTTTTCTCTCGTTTCCTTCATCTTTTTCTCCGTCTTTCAATCTCTCTTTTCTCCTTCTTTCATCACCTTTCTCTCATCCTTACCGTCCCCCTCCCCTCTTTGTGAAAAGACCCCAGGTACCTCTACCTCCCCAAAGCATGACGCTACCACTTAGCGCTCCCCCGTCTCCTCTTCTCCTCCTCCCCAGTCCCACTTCCCCGCGCCCCAGTCGATCCATGCTCAACTGTTTTTCCGTCCCCTCTCCGCCAACATGCACCAGCTCCCCCAGCAAATACCCCCCCAGACCCCCCCAGACAGCGCCAGACAGCCCCTATCCCCATATTCCACGCTTTCAGCGCGATCGCCTCCTTCGCCCGCCCCAGCCTTCCTTTCCCGGTTTGGGCTGCAGCGGCCCGCCCGAAAGAAAGGAATAACAAACACTGTGTACGAGGACTGGCGTCGATGTGTGGTACTTGTTCTACGTAATGCATGCCACCCCCTCTCTCCCCCCGGCGCCCCCCAGGTCTCGGACATGGTTGCCGCGACCCCGTCTGCCTCCAATTTTCCTACCGCGAGCGGAGAAGACGGGCTGACGGGCGCTTGTCCCCCATTTTTGTAATATCTGCCTGCCGTGCTGTCTGACATGTTTTTGTCTTTTTGGCCTTTTTTTTTGTCTCTTTTTGCTTTCTTTCTTCTTTCCTCCTTCTATCTCACTGTCACTCCCCTTTTTTCCCTTCTTTATTTCATCTGTCCTTCATCGTTGCCCAAAAAAAAAAAAAAAACCCCTTTGCGTCATTTAGAAACGGTGCGGATTCTCGTCCGTTCATCACAAACTTCTTGGCTTTCTCAACTTCCTTTTTCCTCTTCTAACCCACTGCGCTCACGGCATGCTGGCGATCCCTCCAGCCGAGACGCCCACCACAACCATGGCACTAACCGACCACGGCGCCGATGGCCGCCCGCTGAAGCCAAAGGCGCTGCCCTGTCGATACTGCAGCAAACGTTTCCGGTACGCGGGCGGATGATGCGGGTTTGCGTTTTGCCAAGCTAATCTCTCAGCCGCGTCGAGCACGTTCAACGTCACGAGCGGACACACACTAAAGAAAAGCCTTTTGCCTGCACCTGGGCACGCTGCGGAAAGACATTTGGACGACGGTATGTCTCGCTTAGTTCTCCTTTCTACAGATCCATACTCATATGTGTAGTGACCTGCTTGTGCGTCATGAGAAACTCGTGCACCTCAACGACATCGCCAAGGATGGAATCCGCAACAGAAAAGCGTCTTCTGCCAGCGGATACACCAACTCGTCTGAGGATGCGACCGAGATGGAGCGCATGGGCCCGCTGCCGCCGCAGCGGCGACTGTCAAGTGTGTCCGTCGCCACTGGGGCCCGGTACCCGCGGCAGGCGTCCTTTCAGCAGCAGCAGCAGCAGCAGCAACAGCAGCAGCACTCACCACAGCAGCAGATGTCGATGCAGCGCGCACCCTTGCTGCCGCCACCGCCGCAGACGTCATCGGCGGCGTCACGTAGCGGCCCGGCATGCAACCTGGACTTGCTATCCGATGCGGCCACGCACCTGGCGTCGGCAGCAAAGACTGGGCCAACGCCGCCGCAGTACAATGACCCGACGCCGCCATACAGTGACCGGGGTGGCGCGGGTGGCCCTCCTCGTGAGGAAGGTCTTCTCCCGCCAGTAGCAATTGCTGTGGGAGCGGCAGCGTCGTCAGCGGCACCCGCACCGCCGCCGCCGCCGCCGGTGTTCGACGACTACCACCTATTCCTGGACGACGATATGCCGACAGGCTCGCACCATCACCCGTTTCTCACGTCTGGGCTCGAGGCCGACCAGGCCTTTGGGCTGTGGGGAAGTGGTAGTGCTGGCGGACGGGTGTCTGCCAACGGCGCCGGCGGTAGTAGTCTTTCCAGCCTGCTGGCGCCACCACCACCGCCTCTGTCGGGGCGGATGCCAGGGGCACCGTCGTTCCCGTCGACGCGGTTTTCCTCGGTGCAGCCAGATACTGGAAATGGAGAATCTGGCGCAGGGGCACGCGGGCCGTCGGACGCGATGCGATCCGTGCCGGGAGCTGCGCCGGCATGGCGGATCGCCGTCGCAGACCACAACGTCATAAAGAGCCGCCTGGAGGAGTTCTCGGCCGTCCTTCCGTCCGACTTTGTGTGTCCGTCGCGGCACACACTGGCCCGCTTTCTGGAGGGCTACCTCAGCGGTTTCCACGAGCATCTCCCATTCCTGCACCTGGCAACGATGTCGCCAGCGGAACTTGCACCAGAACTCTTGCTGGCCATGCTGGCGGTCGGTGCACTGTACCGATTCGAGGCGCACCGCAGCAACGCGCTGTGGTATGCCGCCCGTGCAATTGCGCTGGAGCAGAATCGGCGGCGTCACAGCCACGAGGTACATGGGCTGCTGCCGACGTCTGCTGCGTACAGCCCGCACTCGACGCGGCCATCGCCCAGTACGGCATACCGCCATTCGTTCAGCGCCGTGCAGCAGGACCGGCCACGGACGCAGGACACGCACCGGGAGCCCTAGTACGTACACCTTCTTTTTTTGTTTGTTTTCGTTTGAACTTACCACTAACATCCAGCTCCCCCAACACGCCATCAGCCCGGCTCGAAACAATCCAGGCCATGCTGCTGCTTTTCGCCGTCGGCCTCTGGGGTCCCAAGGTCATTCTGCACGAGGCGCTGGCGCTGCAGAGCCAGCTCGCGTTGCTCGTGCGCGACGAGGGCCTGACAGCCGCGCCAGCTGCTCAGGCCGCCGACTGGGACACGTGGGTGCGCATCGAGGGTGCCACGCGCACGAAGCTGATTGCGTACTGCTTCTTCAACCTCTGCAGCGTCGTGTACGACACGCCGCCGGTGGTGCTGACGTCTGAGGTGCAGCTGGCCCTGCCCCAGCCGGCGCGGCTGTGGCGTGCCGAGACGGCCTGGCAGTGGCACGAGGCGCGCCAGGCCGAGGACCTGGCAGACGACCGCGACGGGGCTGGCGGGCCGACGCTGCCGGAGGCGTTTGCACGTCTTCTGCCCAGGGACCCGCAGCAGCAGCAGCAGCAGCAGGCAACGGCGCCGCTCCCGCGCGTGACGGTCCTGGGCCACTACGTGCTGATGCATGCCTTCTTGCAGCATATCTACCTGGTCAAGCAGACGGCCTTGCCGTTGTCGTCGCAGTTGCCCATGTCGCCGTCGTCGCCGCCGTCGTTTTTCGCCACGCGTGGGCAGCTGCGGGTTGAGGATGTCGAGGACATTGCACACGGCCTGCGGCTGTGGCAACAGGGTTTCGAGCAGTGCGGCGACGAGTCGGAGTTGCCGCCGCAGCAGCAGCCACCGTACTATCTCGCCGCCGGCGAGGGCCCCACGGGCGCTCCACCCGGCGGCCCCGTCGCGTTCAATGCGTCGGCCTTGTTGCGGCTGGCGTACATCCGGCTGCACACAGACCTGCTGCCCAGCCGCCGTCTGGAGACACGCGACCCCCTGCGCATTGCGCATGCATTTGCTGCCGTGCCGCGCCTGGCGCGCAGTCCGCGCACTACGCGTGCGGTGGTGCAGGCGATGCACGCGCTGGCCATGCTGGTCAAGGCTGGTGTGCACTATGTTGCGCGCACCAAGTCGCTCGAATGGAGCATGCAACTGTCGTGTAAGTGTTTTCTTTCTCGTCTCATCTCCTTGCCTTTTCGCTGACCCTTCCCAGTGTGCAACCTCGAGTGCGCCTTGCTCCTGTCCAAGTGGCTCGTCACCCTGGCAGCGCTCGGCCCCGACGATGCGCCGATTTCGCCCGAGGAGTCGACGCTGCTCGATAATGTGCGCCGGCTGCTGGACGAGACCGAGTTTGCCGTGCCCATCGACCCGTCGCTCGCGGGGCCGTGCGGGTCAGGCGCAGGTCACAGCACAGGGTCTTCGGGGTCGGCAACCACTGGGTCGGCCGTCAGCGCTTCAGGGGCGAGTCCCACAGCAGCGACGGCGGCTGGCGACTGCGCCAAACTGCAGCAGCTGGCTGCGGGCGTCATCCACCTTTGGGCGGAGGCGTTCAAGGGCGCGCACATCTTTGAGCTGATCAGCGTGATGGGCGCCGGGCTTGAGGGCTATGCGGACCTGCTGGAGAAGCAGGCCGGCGAGCGGGTGCCGCGGGCGCGGCTGGGGTAGGTGTTTGTTTGGCTGGGGCTTTTGTGAGGCGTTTGTGTTGGTATCTGGACGGGGCCGGGCTTGGATCACGGAAGAATGATACCCAGGGATCGGCGCTGCGGCTTTCGGGATGCGGGGAAATGCGGGTCAGGTTTTTTTAGCGATCTTGAAATAAAGTTTTTTTTTTTTTTGAACTTCTTTTTTGCGACTGCAACGGTGACCGCGACTGTCGGCTCTCCGTAAAGAACACGACAAGCCCCCCCTCCTCCCCCTATTTGCCATGTCTACGAGCCCAGGCACCGGCGCTGCGCGCAGCCGGCGCAACAGCGCGGCGTCGGCTGCGTCGGCTGCGTCGACGGGCTCCGGCGCCGGCGACGCGGGCCTCGACCTGTTTGCCGACCCGCCCGGCTTCTACCCGCCGTCGCCGCCGCCGACGACCGAGCAGCACGCGCTGGGCCGCAGCGGCCTGGCGCTGACGCTGCACCTCGTCGGCCACAGCGCGCTCGAGGCCCACCGGCTGTGGAACGGCAGCCGCGTGCTGGCCGACTACCTGGAGGAGGCCGAGGCGGCGGCGGCGGCGGCGGCGGCGGTGGCGACGGAGGGCGGCGACAAGCGTGGCGGGCCCATTGCCGGCAAGACCGTGCTGGAGCTGGGCGCGGGCGCCGCGCTGCCGGGGATCGTGTGCGGCTTCGTGCTGGGCGCGCGCCGCGTCGTCGTCACCGACTTCCCGGACCCGGACCTCGTGGCGACGATGCGCAAGAACATTGCGGCGGCGGCGGCGGCGACGGGCACGGACCCGGCCGACGCCGTCGTCGTTGCCGACGGGCACGTCTGGGGCGCCGATGTGGCGCCGCTGCTCGCCCATTTGGACCAGGGGGACGGCGGCGACGCCCCCCGCTTCGACGTCGTGCTGCTGGCCGACCTGCTCTTCCGCCACGCCGAGCACGCCAAGCTGGCACGCAGCGTGGCCGCGACGCTGGCGCCCGGCCCCGCGAGCCGCGCGTACGTCTTCTTCACCAGCTACCGGCCCTGGCTGCGCGCCAAGGACCTGGCCTTTTTCGGCGACGCGCGCGACGCCGGGCTCGTCGTCGAGCACGTGCTCGAGCGCCGCCTCGAGCGGCCGCCGCTCTTTTTCCAAGACGACCCGGGCGACGTCGCCGTGCGCTCAACCGTCTCGGGCTACGCGCTGCGCTGGCCCGCCGCCGGCGAGGACCCGGCCGCGTTCTGGCCGCCGCCGGGCGGGATCCCGGGCGAGGGCGCTGGCCAGGCGAGCGCTGGCGAGGCACAGACACAGGCACAGACACAGACACAGGCACCGGACACAAGGCAATAATGAGTAGGGTTCTATTTTGTTGCGCGCTTTCCTTTTTTCCAATCTTGGATTCCTGCAAAAGAATAAAAAAACCAAAAAACACAATATCCCACCCAGGGTATCCTTTGCACGTCATGTATGAAGCCCGTCCTTGCCTCCCGTTCAGTCTGGCTGGTTGTTGTGCACCGAGCAACCCACGCACTGGCAGTCGTCGCCGCACGGACACGTGTTCGTCTCGCCCTGGCACATCAGGTAGCGCACAAAGAGAAAGTCGTCGCGCGGCAGATCCATCTGCTCGTCGCTCGCGACCGATCCGTCCGACGGCGTGCGGACTGCTGCCGTGCCGTTGGCCAGGGACTGCTGCCCGTCTGCGGCCGGCGTGGCAGCCCCTCCGTGGATTGCCGCTGCTGTGTCGGCCACGCTGCCCATCGCCCGCTCGTGGCCATTGGTCGCTCCCGTGCTGATCCCATTGACAGGGGGGACCATCATGCTGCTCCATGCAGCGTGCACCGTCGCCCGCGTCGCCTGGTTGTAGGGGTGCACAACACAGCCGACGCACTCGCACCCATCGCCGCACTCGCACAGCATCGCTTGTGCGTCCGCTGTCGCCGACAGCCCGTTCCTTTCTCTGTCACGTGGTATCCCAGACATGGCATCCATAGGGATCGTCGCCGAAAACACCGACAGGTCCATCGCAGGCACCATCTGTGGGACTTCGGTGCCGTCTGCCAACCGTATCGGCCACTGCTGCTGCGACTGTTGCAGCGGCGGTGCCGGCACGGTGTCCAGGTCGGCCGGGTAGCAGGGCCAGCTCTGTGTGCCATTGGTCTGCTGCTGCGGGAGAAAGTCTGCAAACAGGGCCGACCCGCCTAGACTGGACGACGGCGACGTGGCACTGTTGGACACCAACGACATGCCACCCGTGCTGACCAGCGAGTTGGTGCTCGAGGTGGGCGTGTGGTGCGGGGACGCCTCGGCCACCGGGCGTTGCCTGTTCCCACAGCAGCTGCGTGCTGCCCCGGCTGCGGGCGGCAGAGGCTGGCTGGGTGCAGAGTCTGGTGTCGGCGTTGGGGTTGCTGCGTGCATGTTTTGCGGCACGCCTTCCATCACGGGCCCGCCCGGAACCTCCATCATCTGCAGGTGGTTGAACTGGGCAGCGGCCATGGCGACGGGCTCCATGCCACCAAACGCAAGTCCTTCAAATTCGGACTTCTGGCTCAGCGATGCCGCCATCTCCGCCCCCTGGGCGTAGAAGCTGCCGAGTCCCGTATTCTCGGCTGTCTGGTAGAATGTTGCGGCTTTGGGCGGGCCTTGTGCGGCGTATCCGTAAGAATATGGTGATCCTTTTGGGGGAAATGCCGGGCTGTTCTGAACACCGTAGCTGAGCGGAAACCCGGTAGCATCGACCGTATACCGGCGGCTGGAGGGGTCGCTGGGCAATTGTGCCTCTTCGCAGGTGTTCAGCCACATGGGTGTCATCGGAGCATCCGGGGGACGGGCCACGCTGTTGGGGGTGCTGAAGCCCGATCGCCGGAGTTGTGCTTTTTGCTGCTTGGTGCTGTTGTGGGATGTGCCCTTGGGCCGGCACCCGCACTTCTTGGTGCGAGGCAGGGCCGCCGTGACTGTAGAGCACGAGCAGCCGTTGCTTGTTGGGTGCGGGCAGACGCTCAGCGGCCGTCCCGGTTTCCGGACTGGGATCATAATGCGCTCGTTGGCATGGTTGCATTTTGTCGACCGATGCCCGCGAATGCATGGCTCACTAGAGGTTCTGTTAGCTTTACCTGCCTTTGCTGGCTGCCCCCCCCCCGCATGAAACAAGCAAACTCACCAGGCCATTTTCGCACCGTCAATGATAGGCATCGTTGCGGTGGTTTTTGTTTGAAGGTGGTAGGTTCTGCCCAAATCGGCTTTTGGCGCTGATCTTGCGTAATCAGGCGATGACGTTGAGTTTTTTGAGATGCAAAAAAATTCGCACAAAAATTCGCACAAAGAATTTCGGCGGCCGCCCTTTTATCTCCTACACAGTAGGAACAGCACCGCGAATCTGACTGTCAGGCGCCCACGATCATACACGGCCCAGTGCCAGCACTGGATGGACGATCGGACGGCGAGAATGGGAGGTAACGCAGCAAGGAGAGGACAAGAAGGAGGAGGGGAGCCGAGATAGACACACGCCGTCCGAAACAGGACAGATCCGGGGATAGCAGACGCAAGTGGCCTGGCGCGTGTGTTGCCCTTCGGCTGCGTGTCCGCGTTCTGCTATCGAGCTGTCTCTGGGGCTGCTGTCCAACCCAAGGCTGTGGAGCTCGACAGCAGGGACGAGAGAGGGTGGAAGCGGCCGGGAGGAGGCACGAAACGGGAAAAGGACCCAACAAGGCAAAGCCGGGAGGGCAAAACGGCCGGCGCAAAGCGCGATGCCGCACGAGAGCCGGTCCGAACGGAGGCTCAACGGAGAGGGCGCAGGGGCCAGCAGCCGAAGCCAAGAGGATTCGATGGGGCGTCACAAAAGCGCTGCGTGTCTCGGTGTCGTTGCACGGCGGATCCCGCCCAGGCTGGTGCAGGGTCGCTCAGGGTTGCCCAGGGCGGCCCGGGGCTCGTTCTCGGTCGAATGAGGAGGGGCGATGGCCGGTGAGCCAGAACAGCACAACCAGAGCACAGCACGGTGAGCGTTGCCGGTGTGGGCGACGCACGTTTTGCGGCACTTGGGTCTGCTGGCGTCCTGATCTCCGGTGATTGGCTGGGGGACCGGTGTGAAACGTCGTGTGATGCGCCCTGCGTTGCGTCGCGTCGCCTCGCCGTTCTGGGGCGGGATAGTGTCGTCGTCTGTTGTTGTTGTTGTCGTCGTCGTCGTCGTCGTCGTCGTCGTTGTCGTCGCGGCCTTCGTCTCGTCTGACACCCGGCGTCGCCAGGCACAAACAACGGCCGGGACACACACACACGCACACAGGTGGCGCACCACAGGTGGCGCAGGCAAATCCTGTTCGGTGAGCGAGGCGCTGACGCTTGCTGGCCTCGAGGAAGCGATCCTTCGGCGTCCAACGAGGTCTCAAGGCCTCTGTGGCGCGAGACGTCTTTCTGTGAGAGGCTGGCAACAGGAAACTTGCTCAGCGCGCAACAGCCGGCACTGGCGGATGCGAACCGGAAGAGAGCGGCAACTGGAGGTGAAGAAGGATAGACCGGTGTAGGTGGGACGCGGCCAAGGTGAAAAGAGGGACAGGAAAAAAGATGACGGTCTTCTGGCGTCAGCTGCAGAGGAGTTGGGATGGCCGGTGCCAAGGCGGTGACAGGGTCGCCGTCGAGGCCCCTCGAGTCGTTTGTTAGAGGGGTGTCCGAGCGGGCGTTGCGCGGCGGGGTTGAAACGCGCGGAATGATACAGAAAACAGGCAAAAAAAGACGAACCCTGCGGCCCGGAGGAGAAAAGAGAGGCCGGCAAGGGGCGCAGCGTGGTATTCGGTTGGTATGATGGGCCAGGGCGAAAGGGGAAACAAGGCCAGGAACGGGTTGGTTTCTGCGATGCTACGGCAAGACGTATCGGGGCTGCTGCATCGTGGAGCGCACCTGCCTGCCCTTCGGAAGATAACGAAGAAAATTCCTTGGCAGGGCAATAAAAAAAGAAAAAAAAAAAAAAAAGAAAAGAAAAAAGCACCAAAGGACCGGAGGTGGAAGGAACTGCCTGGACGGAGATCGTACGGTTTCTTTGCTGGGATACGAGGATCCGTTCCGTTTCGTGCAGCCGCCGCCGAAAAGCACCTGCCGATTTCCGTCCGTCGGTCTTGGAAGCTAAGGAAGGCGCGAGCCCCGTGCACGGCCGCCCAAGTGTAAGTACGGAGGGCACTATCGACTGGATGAAACGAACACGGGCGGCTTGGGCAGCGACCTCGTTTTTTTTGTTTCTCCTTCTTGTGCCTGGATTACGACTCAGCCCTATTTTCATTGTCTCGACTATCCAGAAAAACGTGGCTAAACGGCAGGCAAAAAAGCAACTCCGCGACCACACAGCCGAAAAACCCCAAAACGGAAGTAGGCACGAAGAAAAATCTCTGATAAGTTGATGGTGAGCAAGTTTTGATTGGCCAGGCTAGCCACAAATATGGGTCCTTGGCCATGGCCGTATAAAGAAAGAACTGCATCTTGAGGAAAGCTGGAAAAACGGAAGCAGGATACGAAAGAGAGAGGAATGGAGTTTCCGGATTGGTATAATAGCCGTGAGGCGGATCTTGGGAGGCAGGTGCAGGCGAGCGAGGGCCCAGAGAATTGCGGGTGCATTGCGCGATTCCTATAGGGCCATTCGCGTCTCTTGCCTTCCCTAACTCAGGCACTGGAAGAAAGGACGCGCTCATCCGAGCGAAGACGAGTTGCCGCGTGCTTCTGCGTCCTTTCACATCCTTTCGCGGCGATTTCGTGAAGCCAAAGCAGTATCAATAATCGGTTTTTCGACATAAACACGTTGAAAAACCGACTACGGAGCCCGGAGGCGCAGGACGGGGCAGGCACGGGGTACGCCGTATGTCTCCGGGCTCTAGTGCTGGCGATCTCGCCGCTTCCACGTGGCTGACCAATCTCGCCCAACACGAAATGGCATTGCCGTCACCGCGACGACAGCTCCCTTTGCACTTTACGACGCCTGTCCAGATGCATGCACGCGACGGTTTGCATCGGTTCACTCTGTGACAACGATAACGGCAGAAACGATACGGATGACCGATCCAACGGCCTGGTAACGCGACGACCACGACTGACGACCACGGCTTCGATATCAGCCCATCCTCCCTCCTCTCCGATAAGCTGCCGTCTGCTGCCATACGGCTGCCATGGCCTCGCCTGGCCATACGGACCCCGAGCGGGCACCTCTGCTAGCAGGCCGCGCGGATGACGCGCCGCCTTCCGCGCCCGGCGGCCCCGGCCACACCCCCGGCCACCACCCCGACGACGACAATGCTCCCCCCGTCATCTCCCGGCGCCGCGGCTTCGCCATCGCGCTCTCTCTCTGGGCGCTCATCTTCCTGCAGGCCGTCAACATGAGCGGCATGACCATGGCGCAGTCGGCGGTGGCGGCCGACCTCGACGCCTACGACGCCGCGCTGTGGTTCACGAGCGCGTACCTGATCGCGACGGCGGCGGTGGCGCCCGTGGCCGGCCGCCTGGCGTCGCTGTTCTCGGCGCGGCACCTGGTGGCGGGCTCGGCCGCGTGCTTTGCGCTGGGCGCGGTGCCGACGGCGGCGGCGCGATCGCTGCCCGTGTTCCTGGCGGGCCGCGTGCTTGCAGGCGTCGGCGGCGCGGGCGTGATGACGCTGTCGCTGATCACGGTGCTGCAGCTGACGGGCAAGCGGCGGCGGGGTGTCTTTGTCGGGCTGGTCAATGCCGGCTTCACGATTGGGCTGACGAGCGGCGCGATCGTGTACGGCGCGCTGCTGCCGGCCGTGGGCTGGGTGCGTTCCTTTTGTGCCAGTTTCTCGCGTTCTTGTCGTCTCTAACCATGCAGAGAACACTGTTCCTGGTGCAGGCTCCCGTGGCCCTGGTCGCCGGCGTGGCCGTTCTGCTCAGCATGCCACACGGCATCCATCGACCCGACGGTAACGCGAACGACGACGACGACGATGCCGGGACTGAGACCGAGTCCCGGACGGGCGTGCCTAAGCACCATCCCCACCGCTCCGTCTGGCAGAAATTGGCTCGCATCGACTACGCTGGTGCCCTGCTGCTGGTTCGTGGCAATGCCTCCTTCGTTGACTGTGCTCCCCGCTGACCATCCAGACGGCCACCAGCGTCCTATTCCTCTACGGCCTGTCCGGCACGGTGCGCCCCGTGGCCCTCATCCTGTCCGGCGTGGCGCTCATCATCTTCATTGCCGTCGAGGCCCTTGTCGTGCCGCGCCTGAGCGCCGCGACTGGCGACACCATCCAGCCCATTGTGCCGCTCGACGTGCTGCGCTCGCCGGCCGTGCTGCTGACGTGCCTGGCGCAGCTCGGCGTCATGGCCGCGCGCTGGACCGTGCTGTACTACGCGCCCATCTACCTGCTGGCCGTGCGCGGCGCGCCGCCCGCCGCGGCCGGCGCCGCGCTGCTGCCGACCAACGCCGGCTTCGGCACGGGCGGCCTCGTCGTCGGCTGGCTGCACGTGCGCCGCGCCGGCGCCTTTTGGCTGCCGAGCCTGGTTGCGCTCGCGCTCTTCTCCGGCAGCCTGGCCGTCGTGGGCGCGCTGAGCACGCCGCCGTCGGTGTCGTCGTCAGTCGACATTGTCCTGCAGGGCGGCGCTGCGTCGTTCCCCCTCGCCTACACGGCGGCCCTGTTCTTCAACGGCTTCTGCACAGGCGCCTTTCTCAACTACACGCTCGCCCACCTGCTGCACCGCACGCGGCCGGCCGTGCACTTTCTGGTGACCGGTCTGCTGGCGACCTTCCGCGGCTTCTCCGGCAGCTTCGGCACGTCGATCGGCGGCGGGTTCTTCTCGCGGCGCCTGGCCGCCGCGCTGACAGCCGGGTTTGCCGCGCTGGACGGCGACGACGGCGGCATCAACGGGCCGTCGGGTGGTGCCCGCGCTGGCCTGATCCGGCGGCTCGTCGGCAGCCCCGCGCTCGTGTTTGGGCGCGACGCGGCCACCGGGCAGCCCGTGCTGACGGCGGCGGAGCGCGCGGTCGCCGTGACGGGCTACGCGCAGGCGCTGGGCGCGCTGTACCGGTGGGCGGCGGTGATCAGCGTCGTGATGCTGGTGCTGCAGGCGGGCACGGGGTGGGCAGACGTGGCGCGGCGGCCGCGGCGGCCAGACGTCGGCGTCGTGGGTGCCAATGCCGGTGCTGTCGCTGCAGAAGACGAGCTCGTGGCCGAGGAGGAGGAAGAAGAGGAGATCCGCGAGGCCATTGTCGAGCACGAGACGACGATGGAAGCATGAGCATCCTACGATAGCATTGGTTATGTGTCCTAGATCAATGCATTGCTGCTAAACTGTACTGTCTCCTTTTTTTTTTTTGTTTTCATTGTCCTGGGTAGATGTTCAGCACGCCGGGCACGGGTGCTGTCCCTGGCGAGATGTCCGTGTCGGCCGTCGGCGGTTCGTTGTTCTCGCTTCTTTCTCCGCCCAGAACGCCGCCCTCCTCGTCTGCGCCCGCTTTGGCAGCCCCCGCCGTCGCCGGGACCACGCGGCTCATGCGGCGCCCGCCGCGGCTCAGCGTCAGGTACAGCGGGTACACCGTGGTGGCGGCGGCGAGGGCGGCGACGACGATAAAGGCCGTCTGGGTGCTGCTGCGGCGCTGGGGCGGGGCTGCCGCGGAGGAAGAAGACGCGGCGGCGGCGACGCGGCGGCGCCGCGACGTGATGGCGTACAGCACAAACGGCCAGAACAGCGGGCCGGACGCGCCCATGGTGATGTAGGCGGCGGCGCGCTTGGTGCGGGTGCCCTGGCCGCGCAGGCCGAGGGCGAAGACGAGCGGCCAGACGGGGCCCTCGGCGAGGTGGAAGAGGGCGATGGGGACGAGCAGCAGGTTGGGGTTGCGCTGCGGCGGCAGGGCGACGAGCAGCAGCGCGCACAGGGCCGTCAGCGTGGTCGACGCGAGCAGGAGGGCGCGGGGGTGGGTGAGCCGGGCGAGCCAGCCGCGGGTGGACGACGGCGCCACAGACGACCGCCAGCGCACACCGGCGTAGACGAGGCCGGCGGCGGCGAAGCGCGAGACGGCAAACGCGGTGCGGCAGACGAGCAGCGCGTTGGGCACCGACAGCGCGAGGCCGGGCGGGTTGTTGGCGGCGGCGGCGTCGGGCGCGAGGCCGGTGCCGGCCATGGCGAGCAGGGCGGCGGGCGCGGCGAGCAGCGTGCTGGGCGCGGTCGTCGTCTCGGCCATCGACGCCGCCGGCAGCCACGACACCAGCAGCGGATGGAAATAGATGCTCATGCACTCCTGGGCCGCCACGTACGTCCACTGGGCAAAGACGGCGAGCGCCAGGCCGACGGTGCGCCGCTCGGGGGGCCACCAGCGGCGCCAGGGCCGGCCTTGTTTTTCGGTTGCGGTTGCGGTCTCAGTGGGTGGTGGTGGTGGTGGTGGTGGCGTTGTGCCGTCCTCTTCTGCCGCCTGCTCGCTCTCTCGCGCCAGCGCCCGCGCCAGGTCCGCGTCCCGCACCTCGGGCAGCGGCATGTAGTAGAAGAACAGCGCCAGCGCCGCGCACAGCAGCGTCACGGCCAGGTACGTCCACTGCACGTCGAGGATGACGGTTGTCGTGGACGACGACGACGACGTCGTTGCAGTGCTGCTGCTGTCGAAAAACACGTTCTGCGCCAGCAGCCCGCTCAGCACGCTGGCCACGCCCTGCGCGCCCTGCGCCAGCAGCAGGCGCATCTCGGCGTACGCGGGGGGCCCGCACAGGACCAGGAACGGGTTGGCGGCCGTCTCGAGGACGCCGAGGCCGAAGCCGACGACAAAGCTGCTGATGAGGAAGCCCGGGAACGACGCCAGCACGGCGCTCGGCCAGAACATGATGGTGCCGACGCCGTAGACGCACAGGCCGACCATGAACGTGGCCTTGAAGCCGCCGACGGAGTCTTCGCCGGGGGTGTGGTGGTGGTGGTGGTGGTTGTGGTGGTGGTGGTGGTGAGGATGGTGCACGGCCGTGGCGGCCGTGGCCACGCGGCCGACGGCGGCGTGCTCGCGGCGGTGGTGCTCGTCGTGGCGCAGCACCCAGACGCCGACGAGCAGCGGGCCGAACAGGTAGCCGCCGCCGAAATAGGCGCTCGTCAGGCCGAGCGTCTGCGTGCTCGTCATGTCGGCCACGGCGGCGACGGCGTCGTTGAGCGTGTTGAGCAGGCCGTACGAGAAGCCCCAGAGGAAGAAGAGCACGGCCACGGTCGTGCAGTAGCGCAGCGACGCGCCGGCCGACACCTCGAGCATGTTCTTGGGCCGCTGCATGTTGATGAAGCCAAAGTAGGTCGTCTTGGACGAGGAAAAGGGTCTGCGATGATGGTGATGGTGGTGGTGCTGGTGCTCGTGGTGCTGGCTGCCGCTCTGTGCCGACGGAGCAACGACATCCGTCGGAGCAAAAGACAGGGGCTGCTGTGGCAGCGGCAGGCCGGCCGACGAGATCTCTCGGGCGTGCCCCAACGGCTTGCTGCCGCTCCCATAACTGCCGCTGCCGCTGCCGCTGCCGTTGCCGCCACCCCGGCTGCCGTCCGGATCAAACAGCATCGCCGGCAGAATGCGGATCACCAGCGGCTTGAGCGTCGGGATGCACGCGCAGATAATGCCCACATTGACCTCGACCGCCGACCACATGAACGCCAGCGCCGCGTTCCACGCAAACTCGGTGCCCTCGCCGAACCCGACACCCGAGGCGGTCGACGCCGTGCCATTGCCGCCAATCGCCTGCTGCAGGTAGTAGATGCGCACCACGTCCACCACGGCCACAAAGACGCCCAGCCCAAACGTCACCACCAGGATCGTCTTCTGCCGCGACGGCAGCCGCATGCCCGTCAGCACCGGCAGCGGCAGCGCCAGGATCGCCAGGTCCGTCACGATGTTGACGGGCGCCGAGCAGATGAACTCGGTCAGCAGCGGGATGCAGCGCGCGCTGCTGTCGGTGTCCGTGGTGGCGGAAAAGCCCGCCGCAATCGGCCGGCACTGGAAGATGTTGAGCAGCGTCAGCACCGCGCCCGCCACGTTGACAATGGCCAGCACGGCCAGCGAGCCCAGGCGCAGCAGCGGCTGCGTGTTGCGCGACAGCCGCAGATAGAAGATCAGGATCGACGTCTTGGTCGCCATCAGCGCCGGGTTGTACAGGATCGAGAACACGTACTCGCACCGGTGCAGCACGCCGCGGTCGCCCGCCGCAATCGCCCCGTCGTGCTGCCCCAGCCCGTGCCGCGTCGCCACCGCAATGGCCACGCCGAGCCCCAGCGCCAGCAGCCACGCCAGCACCACGCCGTAGTCGTCCCAGCCCACGTGCCGCACCAGCCCGGCCCGGCACCCGATGCGCGCCGCCACAAACACAAAGCTCAGCACCAGCGTCGCCGTCGTCACCGCAAAGGCGGCCGGGCCGCGGTCGGCCAGCAGCGCCGCATCTGTCATGGTGGTGGTGGTGGTGGTGGTGGTGGTGGTGATGATGGTGGTAGTGGTGGCCCTCCGTCGGCCGTCCCTCAAATCCGGCGCAGCCCTAGATCGCAGCCATCCACGTCGGGCTCAAACGTGAGCAGGCGGAGGAAGAGGAAGACGTAGACAACCAGCGCCCAGACGCAAAAGCATTCGACGATGGCCATTGTTTCCCCGCAGCAGGCGGAGTCAGCAAAACCCGAAAAAGTCGAATAACAAGGGTGATCAAAGAAAAGATGAAAAAAACCAAACGAAAAACAATCAAAAATAGAACAGGGCGCTGCGTTCACTGCTGAACCGGTAAATGGCAATGTACCGATCATCGATGGACCGTTTCCGTTTCCCGACGCCGTGAATCCCAGTTCAGACAAAGACCCCGACACGTGGCTTGGCGAAGTCGAGGGGGCATGACGTAGAAACATCAGCATCGTCTTTTTCGATCTAGCCCCTCAGCCCGGCCCCCGCCGATCTCGCCCCCATACTTTACCCCGGATTCTTCAGAAGCCAATCCAAAAAGAACCGAAATACCAGTTTCCAGAAAAAAAGAAAGAAATAATAAAATAAGATAAATAGAAAACAAAAAACAATATATGGTTGCCCGCTTGCTTGCTTCTGTGGCTTGTCTTGTTCGTTTTTTTAAGGTCCCTAGATCCCAAAGGAGACACACTTACTTTTCCAGCCTTCCTCAAACAATCCAAGAAGAACGGGTGGGAAAATCCTGCCCTTACCCCGGAGAACAAACGCATGCAGGCCAAGTGACTCCAAACACGCAAAAAATGCTCAGATCCGTATATACAAAGAGTCAAAAAATCCAAAAACAAAGACGGCCATCATATCTCCTCCCTATCGTCAACCATAAGTAACCAAAAAATTAAACGTATGAGCAGCCACAGGATTCAGGATCATACGGAACCAGCCGTGCCGGTCAGAAAGAAATCAAGTTCGTTCCCTGGACCCCGCGCGTACTCATTTTCGGCCAGTTGCTCGAGCAGGCTGAGGAACGGGTCCTTCTCCTCGCCGCCGAGCGTGCCTCCCGTGATGCTGCTGCCGTCATTGCTGCGCCCGCCATCGGGACTGTGCTGCGCGACCATCCCGCCAGCACCTGCACTGCCTCCACCATTTCCGTGGTCTTCCACACCAGACCAAGGCACCGGGCTTGTAAACGCGTTGGTAGGGAGCGTCCCAAACATCGGATCATACCCGCTCAGCTCGATGCCAACGCCCGTGTGTGTGTCGCCACGTTGACCGTCGCCCGGAAGGCCGTCCTGTATGCCGCCACCTGCTGGTGTCGTGCCCCCGGTAAGAGATCCAATGTTGAACGCAGGGCTAAATGGTGTACCAGATGCCATGCCATTATTTTGCGGCTGCGGTTGCGTTTGAGGCTGTTGTTGCTGTTGCTGTTGTTGCTGTGGCTGTTGCTGCTGTGGCTGCGGCTGCTGCTGCTGCTGCTGTTGAGGTGTTAGAGAGAAGCCGGCCACTCCAGCAATAGAGGGCTGTGCTTCGTTATCGCCAAGCCCATCGGGGTGTGGAAGGGCCGGACTCATGTTGCCACCCGTTGGTGACGCAATAATATTGGATGCTGAAACGTTGGAGAACGTTGCAGAGAATGGACTTTGCTGCTGCTGCTGTGATGGAGACTGCATTGATTCCATAGCATTGTTTCCCTCGGGGTTGTTTTGCAGGGAAAGAGATGGGAATGGCTTTTGGCGTCCTCCACCGACAGCAGCAGTAGCAGCAGCGGTATTCCTGGCTCCACTACCTCCGAGGTCGACGTCCATTTGGAACTCATAGGAACCAGAACCTGCCGGTGCGGGCTCTGGCGAGAAGTCGATAACAACATCGGCAAGAATGAGGTTCGAAGAATCGAACCGGAAGGATAGATCGCCGGGCCCGCCAATGTTGGTGTAGCGGTCGAAGAAATCATCCAGTTGGAATACAGGGAAATAGCGCATCGGATTCTCGGCCACCGTCTTGACCAGTTCGGTGTGCGCATCGTATATGCTCTGCAGCATATTGCGGTGGTGCTGCACGCAGGCCCACGAGTAGCGCAGTTCTGTGAGCTGCTGCATCTCTCGCGCCAAAAACTGCGCCGATGCGCCAAACACACTGATGTCGCCACCGCTGCCATTCTTGTGGTAGTGCGCTCCGTGAACGTGCACGGTTCCAGCCGTGCTGATGCAGTACCCAACAAAACCAGGCCATTCGATCTGTGGCATCTGCCGGCCCAGCTCGGTCAACTCAGCAATAGCATTAGCGTGCAGAAAACACAGATTTGTCGCCTCAATTTGCCACGACCGATGCTGGCCAGTGCCCGACAGCTCGGCCAGGTCGACTGGAAGAAAGGGACGGTAGATCAGACAGTGGATCAAGTGGTAGATGAGCTTGCTCATGACAAGCACCGTAGCGTCTGGCTGAGCAAAGAGCGTCTCGACGCTGGAAAACAGGTCCTGTGCCCCCGAGGCCCAGACGTCCAGATCCTGTCGTATCTTGGACAGGTTGGATAGTGAATGCCACGGAAAATGCGAGTCGCCCTTCACACCACCTGCGGCCAAGTAGCGGTTTGTGACACCGAGGATGCGCCCAATATCAATAAGCAATCCGCCACTTCCCTGCAGTTTTCTCCCACCCCCCTGAAGATATTGGACGTTGGTGGAGCTCTGAAAGAAGTCGCCTTCAATGGGTACTGCTGATGGCCCGGTTGCCCAGCATGGCAGTCGCAGAAACACCGTGCTGTCGTTGATTAGGGAAGGCCGCCTTGACCCGCACGCCATGAACCGATCGAGAAGATAACAAGTCCAGAACAGCCGCCTCCGCATCTCCCGCTCAACGGGAGGCACCTGGACGCTGGCGTCCATCTCACGGTGCAGCTCCAAAGCAACGGCCATGCCGATGGCATTTGCTTTAATGTTGTTAGCGATACGACGAGCAGAACAGAACGAGAGATAGATGAGAAAGTCCAAAACTCACAGAGAAGCATATAGGACTTCTTTCCTTTTCCTGATGCGACAAAGGCCAATGACAGTAGCAGCAGGGTCTGGAGACAATCTATAGATGGCTCATCGGTGTCCACTTCCGATCGTGCTTTGCGTGCAAACTCATCGCCCATGCTTACTGCAGCATGGTAGCCATTTGGATGCGGAGTATATCTGGAGAGAAAAGCGATGTTCGTCAGCTCACCAAGCTCAGCTCTCATGGGTATGATAGACAACGTACCGTGCTGCCAGTGCACAGATAGAGCCAAGCAGATAGGAGGGAACCTGATTAAGCTGCATTCGCTGGCGGAAGGATGCCTCGTCCACGATGTGGAAAGGTTTGGCGTGGAAGCGCGTGAAATAGGTATGCAGAAGGGCACTGGTCTGAACAGGTGGGTTGGGCTCTGGGATTGATGGTGGTGAGGTATAGGCGTGCTCCGAGGTGCCGTAGACGGTGGAGTCGGCTGCGGTGGACTCATCTGGCATGTGCTTCTTTTCACGGGGTTTCTGCTGCGGTTGTTGCTTCTTTAGCTGCCGAGCCTGTTTCGCCACGTCGGAAGAGGCTGAATCGGGTGCCGACACGGATGCTGTTGATTCGCTGCCAGATGCTGGCGCCGGCTTCTGCGTTTGGGCGGTTCCTGAGTTCTCGGATTCGGGCGAGGTGCCTGATATGCCACTGCTCACGCTCCAGGTGGTCCCGGCACTCTTCGGCTCACTGTTCTCGGCCCCGGCGTCGGCGCCGGAGCCCTCTTTCTTTTGGTCTTTGAGCTGCTGTTCCAATCCATCTACCCGTTTGAGCAGTGCCTCTAGGACATCTGTTTTGGGTCCTCGCTTTTTTGGAACAGCGTCTACATCCAGTTAGCATCGTCGAAAAACCCAAGTGCGGGTAAACAAACAACCGGGTACACACCATATATACAGGCGCATTGAAAGACCTGACAGGCCTCACAAGCCGGGCGCAGCCGGTTGCATTTGATCTAAACAGAAGGGAGAAAATGAGTGTAAGCGGGCATGGCACGACAAGTGGTGTGACACATGCAAGAGCGGGATGCTTTGCCATACCTTGCGCTTTCGGCAGGATTTGCAGTTCATGGACTCCCGCGGCTCGGTGCTGAGCCGACGGGTCGGCAGTCTCTCTATGCCAATTTGTGGCCGCGACATGGTAGGCGGTCGAGCGCTGATGGGAGAAAATTGCGCCGCCGATGATTGTTCGACGATGGAGACGGACATGCCCGAGGTCGGAGGAGACGGACGGGCTGGCTCGATGCCCACGGCGTCCGCTAAATGGAGGGACAGGGTAAAGGATATGGCGGCTGCAGTGGGCAGCCGAGCCGGCAAAGAGGAAAGAAGACGGGAGTTAAGGAAAATGAAACAAGCAACGAGGTTCGCGACATAAGAAGGCTGGCCAGAAGCTGTGATGCAGGTCCGGGTAGTTGGCGAATGAAATTAAGAAGGACAGGGCGAAATCCGACAGGAAGGAGGGGAGTGCTAGCGGTAGTGCGGAATCGGCGTCCTGTCAGGAGCCATGCTCATTCATGAAGCAAGACGAGGCTTCAGTGTATGGTGCGCCAAAAAGGCCGGGGAGAGGTGAAGGGACGGCAAGCAGTACCCAAACAAGAGAGAAGGAGAGGGAAAGGCGATGTCCTCTGGGCGGTATGGCGTTTTCTTCAACGTGTCGATGCGTGGCGGGGGGCCGTAGCACATGTAAGATACGGTGCTGTGCTGCGAGTGCTGTCGTCGTCGGAAGCGGCGTTTTGATGCAGTGCAAGTGAAGATAATAAGGGAGGGAGCTTGGTGCCAAACCGAGTTGTGATGGCAATGGGAGTTTCAAAGAGCTTCTTTCCGGGTACGTGGTCCCCCAAAGTCTGGTATTGGCGGCCGCGTCGAGGTGAACATGGGGGGGGGGTGGTCCCCAGGTCTTGGAGGGAGGGTGGAGATGAAGCAGGGCGCCAGGATGGGGAGGGGGGGTATGGGGTGGTACGGGTGGAGAAAAGATGAAGAGGAAAAAAAAACGACAGGTAACGAGAGAAAATGGGGTGGGCGGGATCTGTCTGCCGAGCTTATACGACAGCGAGAGGCTGCAGGAGAAAAAACGGAGGCAAAAGTAAAAAGAAATGAGAAACTGGGGGGAGGGAGCAGGAGTTTGCGTCAGCGTCTATGCAGGGCTGCTTGCAGGGGAAACCGGAATCGACTGCCGGACATCGGCGAGGGTCAGAGGCGTCCTCAAGGGCTCCGGCAGTGGGAATCAGACGACTGAAAGTGAGGAGAAAGAAGTGGAGGAGGCGCCGGGTTCAGTGTCTCCTGGCTGGGGTTGTTAGTGGGGAAGCGGGATAGCCAGCCAGTAGCGGAAGAAACACCGGTGGAAGAGAAGAGAATTGGCAGAAGGAGAACAAAAGAAGAAAAAAAAAAGAGAGAAGGAATGACAGCACCAAGCCCGGCAAAAAGGAAAAAGGAAAAATGGATAAAGAAAAAAGAGGGATGCGAGACAGGGTCTATGTGCAAGGCTGGCTGTTCTCCAGCATCACTACCAGAGGACTTCCTCTGGTCTCTCTGTCTGGTTTTTTGTCTTCCTTCTTGCAAGGCCTGCCGTCCACTGCAGGTTTCGATGTTGCATTGCATCTCTCTCTTCATTTTCTTTTCCGCCTTCTGTGGCTGCCGAACCCCGGACGAACTCACCGCAGAAACCATGGGTGAGCGAAAAAAGCCTGCCCACGTAGTGCCCACTGTGCCCGCTCGTGCTGTAGCCGAGCCCTTGGTTTTCCGCTCAGACGACCGGCTCAGACGACCGTTTCTTTCTTTGGCGTCTGGCGTGCTTTACGGGGTAGGCGAGGGTATCCGGAGGCAGTAGTAGTAGCTTGAACGCATCGAGCATCGGGGCCCGGGGGAGACCACCCACAAGTGGAATGGCGGCTGGCTAGGGCGGAAGCAGACGACGAGGACACCGGCGGTGAAGAAATGAAGAGCAAAAGAAGAAGATGGGAGCAGCAAAGAGAGATTTTTTGTCTCCTCCAAAATACGTCCTTCCCTGTTTCGGGGTTCCTGTGACCTTCTTGTATGCGTATGTCGACAAGGGGAAGGAGCCGCCCGGGAGAGCCTTCCTGCTCTTGTTCCAAGTTGTGCTCACTCCCATGGCGCCTTCCGTAGCGGGCAAATTTGGAGCAGGCTGCCATTCTTTCTTTGTATGCAAGTGAAAATTGCTTGCGTTGCGCTGGCCATCTCAGGGAACAGCGATCCATACACACCAAGTGCGGCCAGAAAACCTCATCCCGTCTACAAGCCCCTTTCATAAGACGCCACAGCCTCTACCCACCCCTTCCCGCTCCCTCCCCCCCCCCCCTGGGGCTGACGTTTCGTATGGTCTTGTTTCAATGCCACGGCTCGCCTGTGGCTTGAGAAGCGTCGGTCATTTTCCTATTCGGGGGTTGTCTTGAGCTCTTGTCCTCCCCTTTCCCTTGTGATTCACTTTGATTCAGTTGCCTGTTGAACAGACACGCCTCTCACACCCTGCCAGAGCGGCGTCGGGCACGGACAACCGGAGCCGCTTGGCTCCCCGTTTGGGAAATTCTGGAGAGATCTCGGGCAAACAATGGGCGAAGGAGTGGGGGGGTCAAGAAAGGGGAGCTACCAGCGCTGAGGTTCTACCTCTCTCCTGAAGGCTGTCTGTCTATCTCTGACCGGCCCGGGGCTGCCGAACGGTGCCCCAGGTACAGAGCAGAAGGCCAAGGCCTGCAAGAAGAGACGAACATGGCTTCTCTGCTGGCGTGGCCGTTCTGCCTAAGGCCCCTGCCGTGCAACTGTGGCGGTCTCCTGTGCGTTTCTCTTTAACTTGTCTGCCTTTTGTTAAGGGGGCCGTTCGACTGTTTCCTGTCCCTGCCATCCCTTTCCCTCGCCCTATGCAGTGTAAGCTGCAGTGCATGTATACCGCACATGCGTATGCAGGCGCCGCGGGGTGGCACGGGGTTGCGCATCCGCTTGCCCTGCCGATCGAAGCGGGCTGCATTGCGCTTTGCATCGGAGGGTGGCAGGGGGGGGCTACCGATGAGACACGTTCACGCACGCATACGCAAGCTCTGCCGGCGAATATGCAGGCTGCCCCCTCAATATTCAATATTATTGGCAGGGCCAGCAGTGCGCCTGATCCTTCTACTTCTTTTCGCTTTCGGTGAGCAGAGATCCGTCCACTATCGGGATCGAGACAGGCAGAAAAAGCAACTTCGGAACCAAAAGCTGGTGAAACGACAGGAGAAGGCTTTGTGTTACTGTGATGGGCGAATACACGACGAACGCAAACTCTCTGGTCAACCGAGTACGTCTATTTATCGAAAACATATCTCGAGGCACAGCACCCCTTTTTCTCGGGTTGGAACGTTGCAGTCCTCGTTGGTGACCAATTTCTAGGAAGCACGACGGAATAGGATGCAAAAAAAAAAAAAAAAAAAAAAAAAACTAATACTTTCGCAGAAAACAATGGCACTGTTCCTGTGTTCCTTTTCCGCTGGCCCAGGCATACGACAGAAAGCCAAGACCTGAATCCTCTCGCTCGACCTCGGTTGTACTCCGTAGGAGTACGTACGTACGTAAGATACAATACATGATGTGGAAAAAGCCCAAATGCAACCGCAGCACACACGGGACCAGCAAAAACGCCCATAGCACAGGGATCACCCGGCCCCAGAGACGCAAACCGTTTTTTTTTCTTCTCAAACCTCGCCTGCTCTGCACGGCCTGCTCCTTCGCCCAGACTCCGGTGCATGACACCTGACGCTACAGGGCGCTATAGCAGGCGCTATTCGCGCTCCCTGCCCGAGATGAGCCCGTCCCCAGACGACCGACCGCCTCGGCTCTGCTCGAACGGGAAAGGCTCCGGAAAAATAGAGAAATTCCACCAGTCACGACGCCGCCTGGGTTTGGAGTAAGCTTAAAATCGAGAAAAACGGCGGGGAAAGATGGAGTCAGGATCTGGGGATTGTTGGGGAACGCGTGGACTTTGTCGGCCAAACCCCGTCACCTGAGCTCATGCCTGAAGGGTTTTGCACTTCACGTGTCTCGCTCTGCGACCGAATGCGCTGTACTCCGTACCCTGTATACGAGTATTACGGGGCCCAGGGGGAGACGGATCGCGATGCCGTTCCAGGCACCTGGCAAAAAAAAAAAAAAAAAAAAAAAAAAAAAAAAAAAAAAAAAAAACCCAAAAAGGAGGAAAAAACCAAAGTTGAAAAAAAAAAAAACAGTTCTAGCTAGACATTTATCAAGTTGGACCACGCTCCGGCCCGGCCAAACTGGCATCTCTATCTCACCAACCAAGACAGAGTAGACAAACATAAAACTGTGGGCAGATTGACAAGATGCTGCAAACCAAGAAAAAACAACGGATTGTCGGGAACAGCGGCTGCGTTCTGAAAATCCAAAAACGCCCAGCCGTCTCGACATGCGAGATGAACAAAAAAGAGCCATGCATGCAAAAAAAAACAAATATAAAAAAACAGACCGTGCCGTCACCGTGTCCGCCACCTAAAACGGGCTCCGCCCACCAGCGAGGCGAACAAAGCTGTATGGGACGTTCTGCCCCACGAGCAGCCGCAACGTCTCGACCGTCGTGAAGGCGTTGACGTCCGCGGATCCGTAGACGGCAAAGCCGCTCTGCTCCGCCACGACGCTGGGGTCGCCTTTCCGTATCGGCCCGGCTTCGTTGTCGGAAGCGAGATCAAGAAACACTTTGCGTGTGCTGCTTCTGCCGCCCGGCGTTCTGGACCCGGATCCAGCCGCGGCCGCGCCGCTCGTTGTCGTCCCAAACAGTCGTAGCAAAAGACCGACGAGGTTGCCCTTCTCCGGCGCAAGCGCACTCAGGACAACAAACGGCGACGCCGAATCGTCGTGCTCGCCCACGGTACGTGCCCGCTGCAGGCTCTCGAGCGAGTTAAAAGGCTCAATGGTCAGGTCGCCGGCGAGGGCCTCCGGCGTCTTGAAGCCAACCGTGTAGATCTTGCCGATCCGCAGTGCGCGCAGTGCATACACGGCGCTCGTCGCGTCGTCTGCCGACGACGCAAGCACCACAGCCGTCCGGCCAAAATACGCAGACGGCGCGAGATCGCGCGTCAGCGTGCTCAGGATTCCCCGCCATGTGGCATTGTCGAAAATGAGCCTGGTGCTGGGCGGCAGATTGCCTCGACTGCTTCGGCGCAGCCCGTTGGTGTTGCCGCCGCTGTTGTACGGGCTCGACGGTTCTGAGTCGGATGACGACGAAGAGACGGGAGGACGCACAACAATGGTGTCGACCATCCCGATAACACGAGCTGCCTCCGTGAGTGTTGGGCCATTGCCGTCCCCAATGGACGCAAAAAAAGCACTCCTGTTGACGAGACTGGCGTAGGACACGGGAGGGTTCAAATAAGCTCCGCCAAAGTTTTTCTGGTTGCACCAGGACTCAACACGGCTCGGGCCCTTGGGCTGCCGTTCCACAACAGCAAACTGGTGAGGCAGGCCAAGCTCATTGAAACATTTGGCATAGAATGGCGCCTGCGGTGTGCCACGCCGCCCAGATGGGCTTGTGATGCCATAGATGTTCTTTTTCGGGAACTGCCCGAGCATCGATAATGCAGCGTTCGTTTCGGCGGCACTCATCTGTCCCGGTGCGGCAATGACTGGGAGCAGAGGGTGTGTTATAGGCGTGAATACGTGGTTCTGTGTGCGGGAAAACTGGCCCTCCTCCTCCATGTTGACAGCAGACAGCGGCGGGCCGTTGGGAAACTCGGCACGTATTTTGGACCTGAAGTACTCGAGCTCAAAGTTCTCGTTCCGGTCGTTTGTGATCGAAATCATCTTGACAATATCCGCGTAGCGGCAAGACTCGGTGAAGATCGTGTAGGCTTGCTCTGAGGGCCACTTGAATGTCCCAGAAAAGTCGTGAAAGGCAGACATGATGCGGCTGTTTCCGCGTTGTTCGTACAGCCGTTTCCGAATGGTCTCTGGAAGCCAGAGCTCAACATCGATGTACTCGACACCCCACTGGATGGCACGATAGAGGTACTGGTAGTACAGATCTGGGTTATCCATCGGAAACCGGCCGTTTTCCTTTATGCAACGCGTCGTGAAGATGATGGGCAACTCGGTGCGCTGCCGCAACATCATGACCTGTTCTCCAACGTAACTGAGGCTGGGCACGTCCGCGAAGCTACCATTTCCCAACGGCTCACGAAGCAGATCAACGCGGATCTCCACGGCATCGGCCCCAACCGTCAGAATGTCAATGTTTGGAAGCGCCGCACGAACGTCGGGAAAGGTGGTGGAGATGAAGTAGGTCCGCGGCTTGGCCATCAACGTTTCGTGGTGATTGATTTGGCCGAGGGCAAAGGATATGAAGCGAGACAGGTCTCGCCGAAAGAAGGGTGTTGTTGTGTACAGAAACTCGTAGTCGCATCCCTCCGAGAGTGCCGGCGCTGGCGGCATGCCCAGGCTCACAGAGTGTGCATTAATGGCAACGACCAGGCTTCGATTCCGAACCGCCAGATCGACTTTGGCCTGGTCAGCCAAAATGCCAATGACCCGGTCTTTGTCTGCTGACGTGACAGACGCAAAGTTTGGCCTCAAGCAAAATGGTTTCCCCAAGACTTCAGCAAAGACAGACACCACATCCTCCTGACCGTTGCCATACACAATGACAACGATGCGTGTATCGCCTCGCTGCGGACCGCTGCCGAATTTTCTTCCAAGAGCCCGATCGTCCGCTGCCTGCGAAGCTGTCGTCGCTTTTGCGACAGGCGGCGTCACCGGTGATGAAATAGGCTCATCGCTCGCTCCGCGCAAGTCCATTGCACCGTCGTCATGATCACCGTTTGAAAGTGGTGGTGCAGACTTGGGCACGGACGGCATATGTTGAACGGCAGCCATGATTTCAGCCCAAACGCGTCATGCAATGCCACACAGACGCAACGATAGAAAGATGAGTGACACTCTGTGGCTCTTATGAAAGGATGGAAGGAACAGGTGTGTGTGTGTTTCCCTGAACCTAAACCGGTGTTCCCACTGGTCTTATTGTACCAGCAGAAGAATGTTGTGGCTGTGACCAGATCGATAAAATATCGTTAAAACAGAGATGATCATGTCCTTCTGATTCTTTCCAGCCTAGTCCCTGTGGTCTTGAGATACCGAGGGCTGATGAGAAGTTGCCGTTTTGGTGTCTGTGAGAATGAAGCAAGATGTGTGACGGTGATTCCGGGTGGGTTTCTCGCTAACAAACAGGTATAGCCGGTCGGTAGAAAATATGAGTGCGTATAAGAGCGGCAAGAGGGAAGGGAGGCAGCGAGAGATAGTAGGACGACCAATGGGACAGAAGGCCAGCCAAGACCAGCCAAGCACAGTGGGGGGCCTTATCCGGCAAGACTGGGCAGATGTTCCGTTCTGTGGTAACTAAGGCGTGCTTAGCGACGGCTGGACCACTGTATAACGGCAGAGGCAGCCAGAGATATGCCTTGACGTCTGCTGCACGGGGCCACGGGACCGAGCGGGGCGGGATGGGGGTTTCCGGCAGGCTGCAGGTGCACGTCCAGGCTGAAATCCTCCTGTGCTGGGGAGTGAGAGAGCACGGGGGATAACGGAGACGGGTGAGAACGAAAAAATCGGAGTGGCGGAGGGCACGGAGAAAGTGGTCAAGGGGAGGATCTCCAGGCGACCTCCGGGGCGTGTCGGCGCGTGTCGATCGCTCAAGCGCAGCGTCGGGTATAAGTCCACAACGGAAGAACTTCTCAGTGGGCCATGTAAAAGAGAAGAACACAGATCAGCAGGGTGGCGGCCGTGTATCGGCAGGGCGAAGCAACATGAATTTTTCCTGTTGGCTCATCGACAACGGCCGGCTCAGTCGGCCGCGCGCAGAGTCTCGGCGCTGGCGGATGCAAGAAGCCGGGCGAGACGAGTCAAGTCAGAGCCGTAGTCTGGACCGGGGCGCAAAGTGAAACAAGGATGCGCCGAGCAGTGGAGGGGCGCGTTCGAGCTGCGTGTTGGCCAGGACGAAGGCGAAGACGGCGAGATTCCCCAGAAGGCAGTGGAGCAGTGCGGTTAGGGCGGTGCGCTGCATACGAGTACACCCGCCCGCATTCCGTGGGTGTGTGTGTATCGAGCACGGCGTCCACGTCAGTCCATGAGGCTCTTTGCTTTTGACAAGGCGTGATGGTGGTTGTCTGAGAAGCTGATGGGCGATGCGACGTGGACACGAGGGCGGTGAGCGGGGGGGGGTGTGGGCGAAAGAGAGGAATGGGAGAGACGGGGAGAAAGAACGGGAAGGCACGGCTGGCGTCTTGGGCAGTCGTGGTTGCGACAAGATACGTAATCTGCGTTCGTATGTAGGATGTAGGAGGTCCGTGACGGGGACAAAATATTTCCCCGTGGAGGAAGGGTCGCTCTTTCACCAATGCGCATGAGCACTAATACTCCGTGCCATGCGCGGCCTGCAATTGGAGGAAGGAGCGGGCGGCCGAATCGTGGCAAGAGCACCAGACCAAATCGCCCCTTTCCCCATACAAAGAAGGCGAGCATTAGTGCTCCGCCAGTTCCAGTGGGGTGCAAACACGAATGATGCCAAGGAGTAAGCGGAAAGAGCGAAGGACAACATGGCAAGTGCAAAATGCAGACAATGTCAGCGAGAAAAGTGAGAATTCCCTCCTTTTGCTACTGCGTTTTCTGCCACAAGACAACCTGCCATCTGCCAACGAGACACGTCCAGTTTGCCATTACACTGCCGCATCGGAGCTTTTTTTTGGGTTTGTTCCACCGCATACGCAAGACGCCCCTGTTGGGTCTGCTAGGGGGGGGAGTCTCCTCGAATTGCAGCGCGGGATGATACGAAAGTACGGGGTACCCTGAACATCATCTGCCCGTTTTACGAAAATATGACTCAAGAAAAGACATGGATAGCCGCGGGCATCTACCAGGTGTGGGCGACACAGGAACGGCCAGGCCAGCCGCAAAGGCACAACGAAAACACAGCCGCGCCGGGGACTGCGGCAGACGGCTCAGGATCTCTCCGGAGACTAACCCTGACGCGACACACTTTTGCATGATCACCCATGTCAGGGTTCTCGGTAAGGGTTCCGCTTCTGGACAACCCCAAGGAACGATCCCGTCGCTCTAGACGGCAGGCACGGTGCATCATGCTGCTTTTGAAATCTCGTTTTCCTGCAGGAGAGGGTCTAGCCGAGATTCGACTCGCTGCATTTGGCCACAGGATGCGCGCCATGTGGGAAGAAAGCTTTCCCGGGGTACCGGACGACAAATCTTTCCGAGCGGAAGCGCCGAGCGAATCCGCGAGAGCAAGCAGCACGAGCGCGCGTGAGTGGTATAAAGAGAGCAGGCAAATTTGAACGGTGACGCTGCTGAACGCGAGGCTGGCCGGGACCCCACACGCTAATTCGTTTTTTGACGGGTGCCCCATGCTGCAAGGACGAACTATTCTCCGCCAATGAAACCGCGGGTCAAACTGTTGGGTTGTGGTTTTCTGCCGGGCGAGTCGTGGCCAGGGCTGACAGCAAGGCACGAAAAGCGCATAAAGTGCATATAGTGCCTACGGAGTACGGACTGCATATAACACAAGCAGGGACCAGGCCTTCTACCTGCCAGCTGGTGGCGGGTGCAACGAAAAGCGCACCGGCGTTGGATTGGCGCGTCCGGTGCGACGCAGCAACCACTAATACTATAAAGCAAGGGTGGTGCAAGGACATGCCGTGTGCCTGTCCCAGACAACTCTATCTGTCTCGTGGAACACCACGGACAAGCAAGACAAGCAGCCTGGGCAGGAGACTGAAGACAGAGCAGTCCTGTTGTGTGTTGTGGCACAAGGGCCAACCCCGAGCAGATGGGCCGTCCAGTGACAGCTCTTTTTTCTCGGTTCTTGCTGCCGTCATGAAGATGGCGACCAGATCAGAATTTTTGGCGAGATATCCGTGATCTTCTTATCGCATGCAGAGTCATGATACAAAGGTCGCTCCTTATTCGCTCCTTGTCGACCAGCTGCAGAGCTGGGACAGCCCAAACAGTCCAAACTGCCTGACTAAGGTCGGCATTGATATCCGATATCCTCGGATCCTCGCTAGACCTGGAATCTGATGATCGATAGTATCAGACCACCATCTCAGGTTTAAAAGAACGGTTTTCTTTGCTGCCTTTTGTTTTGGGTTGTCCTTGATTCTGTTTGTGGATTTGATCCTGTCATTCTTGTCATTCTCTGGCAAACCCCCACCATCGTCATTTTACCCCTCATACGCAACCATGGCCGAAGTTCTAGGACCTGCTCCGAAGCCCAAGACGGAGCTCGCGCATTGCCGCGTTCTGGCGACGACGGCGGGCATTCGCGTCTCGCCGCTGTGTCTTGGGGCCATGAATGTAGGCGACGCGTGGAACGGCTTCCTGGGCAGCATGGACAAGGAGGCAGCGTTCAAAATGCTGGACTTTTACGTGTCGCAGGGGGGCAACTTTATCGACACGGCCAACAACTACCAGAACGAGCAGTCGGAGACGTGGCTGGGCGAGTGGATGGCGCTGCGGGGGAACCGTGAGCAGATTGTGCTGGCGACCAAGTACACGTCCGACTACCGCAGCCACGACCTGGGCAAGAACAACCACCCGAACTGCAGCGGCAACCACCGGCGCAGTCTGCGGACGAGCCTGGCGGCGTCGCTGCGCAAGCTGCAGACAGACTACGTGGACATTCTGTACGTGCACTGGTGGGACTACTCGACGTCGATCCCGGAGATCATGGACTCGCTGCACGCGGTGGTGCAGTCGGGGCAGGTCATGTACCTGGGCATCAGCGACACGCCGGCCTGGCTGGTCAGCGCGGCCAACACGTATGCCGAGGCGCACGGGCGCACGCCGTTCAGCATCTACCAGGGCCGGTGGAACGTGCTGCTGCGCGACATGGAGCGCGACATCATCCCGATGGCGCGGCACTTTGGCATGGCCATTGCGCCGTGGGACGTGCTCGGCGGCGGCAAGTTCCAGAGCGCCAAGCAGATGGCGGAGCGGCGGGCCAAGGCCGAGCCGCTGCGCACGCTCTTTGGCGGGCCGCCGGGCGGCGCGCAGACGGCCGAGGAGGAGGCCATGAGCGCGGCGCTGGCCGAGGTCGCCGAGGAGCACGGCGTCGAGTCGGTGACGACGATTGCGCTGGCGTACGTGCGGGCCAAGGCGCCGCGCGTGTTCCCCGTGCTGGGCGGGCGCAAGCCGGAGCACTGGATGGGCAACATGCAGGCGCTGTCGCTGCAGCTGACCGAGGCGCAGATTGCGCGGCTCGAGAGCGTCAAGCCGTTCGACTACGGCTTCCCGCATTCGTTCATCGGGCGCGATCCGCTGTTCACGGGCGAGCCGACGAACCAGGTGCAGCAGGGCGCGCAGGTGGACTTTTCCGAGCCGCTGGTTCGGCAGTGGTAGACGGATGCTCTGCTCTGGGTCTTGTCTCCTTGTAGGCAGTCTATTCGTACTCTATTTTAAATCTTGCATGGTCTCGTCGTCGTCCCGCTTGTACACGCGCCGGCCGCCCACCCAGGTCTCGCGCACGCGCATGGTACGCAGCTCCTCGAGGTCGTACGCGTGCAGCGGCCGGTCCAGCACGACCCAGTCGGCCAGCGCGCCCGGCTGGATGACGCCGGCCTGGCCGTCGAGGAAGGCGGCGAACGCGGGCCCGCTCGTGAAGCCAGCCAGGGCCTCGTCCAGCGTGAGCGCCTCCTGCGGGTACCAGGGGTCGGTCGAGTGGCCGTCGGCGCCCTTGCCGGTGTGGGGGCTGCGGCGGGCGACGGCGGCGTAGAGGCCCTGGAACGGGTCGGGCGGCTCGATGGGAAAGTCGCTGCCGAGGACGAGCGGGTGGCGGCCGCCGCCGTAGCCGTGCAGGAACGAGTGCATGCGGTAGGCCTCGGTGGCGGTGCGGTTGGGCCCGAGGCGCAGCTCGGCGTAGGCCATGTCGGAGGTGGCGTGGGTCGGCTGGACGGACGGGATCAGCTGCAGCTCGTGGATGCGGGCCAGGTCGCGCGGGTGGACGATCTGGGCGTGCTCGAGGCGGAAGCGCGCGCGCGCGTGCTGGCAGACGGCCGGCGGCTGGGCCGGGCACAGGTCGAGGGCGAGGGCGGCCTCGAAGGCGTCGACGGCGCAGCGGGCAGCGCGGTCGCCGATGGCGTGGATGCACACCTGGACGCCGGCGGTGGCCCACTGGCGGGCGACGCGCTCGAGCGTCGCGCAGTCGGGCACCAGCAGGTCGCCGGCCGTGTCCGGGCGGTCGGCGTACGGCGCCAGCAGCGCGCTGCCCCAGCTGCCGAGGGCGCCGTCGGCGAACAGCTTGACGCTGCGGATGGCCAGGAACGGGCTGTCGCCGGGCCGGCGGCGGCGCAGCGTCTCCAGGGCGTCTGGGCAGAACGTGTTGCGGTCGGGGCACTCGAGCATGGCGTAGACGCGCAGGGTCCAGGCTGCGTTGGCGTCGTCGTCGTCGCCGCCGGCGTCGACCCCGGCCACCAGGTCCTGGTACAGCTCCAGGTCCTCGGGCACCACGCCGGCGTCGTGCATGCCGACCAGGCCCTTCTCGCGCAGCGCCGCCATGGCCAGCTGGATGTAGTGCGTCTTGTCGGCGCGGCCCGGCTTCGGCCACAGCGCCAGCACGGCGTCCATGTCGTTGTCGCAGAACACGCCGCGGCCGCGGCCGTCGTCGCCGGCGACGGCGTCCAGCACGTCCGCCGGCAGCAGCGCCAACACCGCCGGGGACACCCACACGCAGTGCGCGTCAATGCGGTCCAGCAGCACATACAGGCCCTGCAGGCTCCTGTCGTCGTCCGTGGTGCCCTCCAGGTCCGCCGCCGCCGGCATGGCGCCGCCCAGGTCGGCCATCTGGTTCTGGTCCCAGCCGAAGCCGCGCAGCCACCGGTCCGGTCCGCCGTCGCCGGGGTGCGCTGCGCAGAAGGCCGCCAGGCGCTTCCGGACGTCGGCCGTCGACGTCGTGCCGACCAGGTTCGCCGACGCCAGCGTCTCGCCGTACATGATCAGGTGGCCGTGACCGTCCCAGAGGCCGGGGATGACGTGGCCAGGGAGCAGGACTGGCGGCGGGTCCGCCTCGTCGGGCGTGTAGACGTCAGTGAAGCGGCCATCGAGGACGGTGAAGCAGCGCGCGGCGGGCCGGCCTTCAGACAGCGTTGTTATGCCGTCGGCGTAGCAGTAGGTCGTCGGGGTGGCGGTGTTTTTTGACGATGCGGTCGAGCTGGCGCCCCGCCACGCAAAGCCGGGCCAGCGTCCGGTGCCCAGCAGCGCCACGGCCACGGCCAGCACGGCCACGGCCAGGCCGAGAGCAGGCCGCAGAGCAAACACCATGGGGGAATTGAGGGGGGTGGTGCCGTGAATTGTTTGCAAAAGTGAAGTTCAGCAAACAAGCAAGGCAGGTGGGGGGGGGGGGGGGGGAGAAAAGATAAAGTGGTTCGGAGTTTTGGGAGATGCAAAAGTACGGGCAGGAACGACCGGGCCCGGACAAACGACACCAAGCGTTGCGTAAAAGGAAGAAGTAATAAGGGCGACCTATCTGAGCCGGAGATGGCATTCTATCCTGGCTTCTATAGCTGTCTATCGGCCATGTGGCTCTATCCACGACGTGGTATACAAAAGACGGTGAACGCTGAAAGCAAAAAGAGGAGGAAAGAAGAGAAGGGGGGAAAGATAAAAAGGGGAAAAGAGAAGAAGAGAAGGTAAAAGGGGAGAAAGAAGAGAAGAAAAGAAGAAGAAAAGAAGAAGAAGAAAAAAGAAAAGAAGAAAAAAAAGAAGAGAAAAAAAAAAACGTCCACCGCCTAGACCACCACCGTGTTGTCCATCACCAGCACCAGCACCGCCCCGTTCAGCACGCACACGACGGCAAACGACAGCCACACGGCCAGCCGGCCGGCCAGCGACGGCGCCGCCGTGCGCGCCATCCACAGGCCGAGCGCGGCGCAGGCAAAGCCCAGGCTGGCGACGACGCCCGTGATGACGCCGGCGTCGACCTCGACGCGCATCTTGTGCCGGCCCGTCGCGACCAGCACGGCCGCAACGCCCAGCACGACCAGCGCCGCCGCGTCGCAGCCCAGCAGCCCGCGCAGCAGCAGGCTGTCGCGGTACCGCGCCAGCCGCTGCGCCTCCAGCGGCGGCAGCGTCGCCGCCGCGTAGTGCGTCACGTACCCGCGCCGCGGGAACAGCAGCCGCCGCGCGTCGCTGTCGCTGGCAAACGCGTCGTCGTCGTTGTCGTTGTCGTCGCCGTCGTCGCCGTCGTCGTGATCCCGCTCGTCCTCGTCGTCGCGCGCGTAGCCCTCCTCCACGCTGAACCGCCGCGCCGCCACGACGGCCGCGTCCATCGCCGCCGCCGCCGCCGCGGTGGTGGCGCCGTAGCGGCCACCGCTCCGCTCGTACGAGGCCAGCAACGGGCCGTCTTCGCCGCCGCCGCCCCGGCCGTCGCCCTCCAGCCGGCGCCCGCCCCGTGCGGCCATCCACTTCTTGGCCTTCTCGATCGGCACCGTGAAGAACGACACCAGCGTCGCCATGCCCGGGAAGTCGCCGTCGTCGTCGTCCGGGTGCAGGTACAGCGCGTACCCGCCGCTGCCGCCGCCACCGCCGTTGCCGCCACCGCCACGGCCGCCGCCGCCCTCGTCGCCGTTCTCGCTGCCGTCGTCGTACTCGTTCCAGTAGTGTGTCTGGACCGGGGCCGTCGCCAGGAGCGTGACGCGCCGCGGCGTGCGGCCCGCCTTGGATCGCCGGGGCGGCGAGCTCTGTGCAGAGGATGGTTGTTGGTGTTCTTGTGACTCTTGTTGTTGCTGTGATTGTTGTTGTGAGGCAGACCCGGCCGACGAGGACAGGCCCTGCAGGGTGGATGTGGAGGAGGAGTAGACCTGGCCGTTGGCGGCACGCCGGGCCTGGCGGAAGGAGCCGTTGCTGTTGCCGTTGGCCTGGCCGTTGGCGTCGGACAGCTCGCTGGCCGCCGAGCTGCTGAGGGGTGTTGCGGCGTAGAGGGTGTTGATGAGGTCGGCGCACTGGCTCTCAAGGTCGGTGAAGTCGCGGCGGGTGAAGCTCTTGGGGTCGGAGAGCACGTTGTCGCGGAAGCGGGCGCCGAGGGCACTGGAGCCGGTCCATTTCTGGGAGGATTAGTTCTGCTCCCATGCTTCTCGTACTGCGATGGAAAAAAAACATACCCGGTACTTCTTCAGGATCTTGCGGAAGGCCACGACCTGCGCGTGCACGAAGCGCCGCAGCGACTGCACCTCCTCGCGCAGCTGCACGACGGCGCGCTCGTACTTGGCAAAGCGGCGCTGGCGCTTGAGCGCGGCCGTGCCGCAGGCGGCGACGGCGGCGGCGTTGGAGTTGCGCAGCAGGCAGCGGTGGACCTGCTCGGCGACGTGCTGCAGGCGGCGGCTGATCTCGTCGGCCTTGGTGGCGACAAACAGGCCGACGCGGTCATGCTGGCGGCACAGCTCGTCGTAGAACTCGGCCTCAAACTGCTGCAGCGCCGTGTCCTTCTGGCCGGGGATGACGATGCCGCTGGCCTGGTCGCGCGTCGTGTGCACTTTGATGAACTCCTTGAGCGTGTTGTAGTCGATGTTGTGGATGCTCCATTGCGGCACGGACTCGGTCTGCAGCTGCTGGCCGAATTTCATGATGGAGACGGGAAGAGAGGGGAGGGGGGGGAGGGAGGTCGGAGAGAAGAGGAGAGGGGAGAAAGAGGACCGGAGAAAAGGAGCGCTCGAATGGGTGTGGTCCAGGCAGCAAAGGAGCGTGGGGAGGAAAGCGTGGGAAAAAACCGTTTGTTGTCAATGTCGAAGCCGTTGGGGGCCTGATGGTGGAAACGGCGAAAAGCAGCACGCAATCGTCGTTGGGCGGGAGTGACGGGGGTGACGGGAGGGTGTGCGAGATGCGAGAGGGAACCGACAGGACCGTGTGTAAAGTGGTGGCGTAGTTGCACAGCCAGATAAGATCTGGATCAGCGACGGCAGAGAGCCAATGGGAGGCCGAGCGTGAATGTGGCCAGTGTGGCTGGTGCACGAGGTGCTGAAGAGGCGGTAGCGAGCGCAGAACACCAGGACGAGTCGACGAGAAAACACAGGCACCCGGAAAGAGAGGCAAAAGACAAAGAAACGAGCTGCGAAAAAAAAAAAGAGGGAAAGGCAGAATAGAGTTCAACATCTAAGACAAAAAAGTCGATCGCTGCGTGCGTGGCGCGGCCAGGAAAATGTCTCGAAAGACAAGGGTCGCCAGAGAAAAAAGAGCGGGGCCCGCGGAGTGGAGGTGCGAACCTGGGCCTAACGCCGTTCGGAACGCTAGCCCGAAGCGGGGTGCCAAGGCCCGCTGCGATAGCGATACGGCCGCGACAGGCCTGGCAAAAGTACGGGCGAGCCGAGCGCAGCGGGCGCCTGCAGCGGTGCGTGGGCACCGCCGTATACGATGGGCTGCATGCGGAGTTGTTTTGCGACCAAGGACGGTCCCCGCTCCCGTGAGCAGAAAGAGAGGGTTTTTTCCCCCCCTCCTCCTGCCGCAATCTTGCTCGTGCACATGCTGCGTCTTTTCTGTTCTTTTTGCAGTCTCTGCGCCCCTGCTGATTGGCCAATGCCTCCGCTGGCGGGCCCGCCGACGCCCCGCCAGTGGGCGCTGCGCGTGTGTGCTGGGCCGCCTGACATTGGCTTTCTGCGCGCCCCCCTGTGGTTTCGTCCTGTCACGCTTTGCTCGCCAAGACGAATCAGCGATCGGGCGGACCTGGTCCAGAACAGAACTTGCCAGTCGCTCTCCACTGCCGCCACTGCGTTGCGACAATACTTTGCTCCGTATTAATACTTGTACTTACTCCGTAATGCCAGAGCCGTTGCCAGCCGTTTCTGCCTAGAGACTGCACTGGCGGTTGGCTCCGTCTGCCGCTTTCGGCTGCGACAAAAGGCCGCTCGCTGGCCCTGTCTGCAGCCCGTCGAACCGTCTGGAAAGACGGGCTGGGGCTGCGGCTCCTTCCCGCCGTCCAGGGAGAGTTCCGATTGTGCAACACGTGGGGACCGCACGTGCGGCCCAGGCAACCAACCCACTGCGAGCAGCAATGCTGTGCCGGCGGCTCCTCTGACTTCGGGCCGTACTCTGTAGAGCGTCTCATCTCATCGTGACCGCTTCTTTGTCTGTTGCCATGTACCCAGGTCACATGGCAAGCCGTATCTGCAAGTCCACAGTTGGGGGCTAGGACACACGACCAGAGATGGAAATACTGCTCGCGACCATCCCCACCGTCCAGTACGAGCGGCTCCGTTGCACCAGACGATCGTCGGTCCCTTTGGACAAGCAACGGCCTTTGGCGGGGTCAAAGCAACCTCTCTCCGGTTTTCATCCCTGGCAACGGGCCTGGTATGCATGACAAAAGCTTCTCGTTGGACTGGTCACGAGAGCGCATAAGACCCCAGTCCGGGAGCAGCTCCTTGTCTCCGGCTTCCGTGCTGAAGAATTGCTACGTGCGAAGCGTGAGTCCGTTTGTCCAGTGGGCAAAAATGAGCCCAGAACGGCCTCAGCATAGCCGCCGCATACCGGCAGTTGCAGCGAACTGGACGATACACGGGCGGATCTCCGGATCGTGCCCCGAGATTCGGCACAAGCCTTGCCTTTACCCACCAGTTGCGCAGCTGCTGGTTTGGGAATAGTAGAATATTGCGAATTCCGTTACTTCTTGGTCCTCACGACGTGTTATCTATCACGTCTGCTTTTCCGCTGAAGAAGTCGAAAATTGGTTTACTGAGATGAGTGCGGGTTTCGTTGTCCCCAAGAGTGGGAAGAAGTGGCAGCCTCAGGGTCAGCAAGCCCGGCTGGATGCACCGTCGGCCGTCCCATTTCTTTGTATCACCGTCGCGAAGGTCAATCTACCGCCTTTTGCCAATGCCATCTGCCGAGTGTTCGCTCAACCCTTCAGGACATGCTCTTGGGCTGGAACGTCAGAAAAGGATGGTCTATGGCCTGTGAATCATAGCTGGCAGGAGAAGGAAGCTTGACATTCTGCCCGTAATTCGGAATAAAAAAGGCTTGGTTAGTTAAGAGGACCAGTCTGGGTAGAGACACCAGGTTCCAATGCAGAGCTAGGTGAAGCAAAATTGGGAAGGGAGAAATGTCGTCAAAACATTTCAGAAAAGCATAAATTGCAAAATAAGCTTTACCCATATATTGAAAAATACAGCATGACCAAATAAATGAAAATTCGAGTCTCTGCCCCCAAAGGCGCAGCCAGAGGTGGCCATGGTGGTTGAGAAGGTGAGATGCAGGACTGAAAGAGTAGATCTTGTAAGTCGTGGAGCCACCCTTTCACCGCCTTTGGCGTTTTGATTTCTGCCGCTCTTTGGACCCCAATGGACCAATCGCGTTCGGATCGTGCAATTTTCTGTCTGCTCCTTCTTTTTTCAGCGGGTCTCGTCAAAAAAAGTTTCCTCACAACTTTTCTGCTGGCCGGCAGCAGCAATATACCACCACACCACAGCCAACCACCCTTGCAGACGCTGTGCTGGTTTGGACGGATCCTGTGCCTGTCTGTTCTCGCCTCACTCGTTGTTTGATTGGGGCTGTCTGCGTTTTTTTCCCTCTCCTTCGCTCCAGCCATGGCCGAGTCCAGCACGACCTCGTCTCTCACCTCGACCTCGCATACCCTGACCATTGCCCCCGGCCCCATGTCCGGCCGTGCCAGCAACAACGGCGGCGGCGTTGGTGGCGGCCATGCGTCTGCCGCGGGAACGACGCTCCCGTCGCTCAGCGACATCTCGGCCGCCCTGGCGTTCCGCGAGGCCCTCCGCGAGCCGAAGCGGCACACCTTTTTGCAGCCGACGGCGGCGCTGCCGACGGCATCTACCCAGTTCGCGCAGGTGGCGCTGAGCGCCTTTGCCGGCCAGGTCAGCGACGAGCAGCAGGAGCGCATGCGGCAGCACCACGCGTTGACGGCTGCGCGGAAGAAGCGGCGGCGCAACGGCGCGACCGCCGATGCCGATGCCGAGGACGACAATGCCGACGCGGAGGCGGCGTCCCTTGCCCCGGTTGGCCCGCTGCTGAAGATCCGGCGGGTGCACGTGGACGGGTTCGAGGTGCCGCAGATCTGGCAGCAGTCGAACCGCATCCTGGCGGCAACGCTACTGCAGGCCAAGCACACGCTCGCGCAGATGGACAAGGAGGATGCACCATCGGACAGCGAAGATGGCGAGGAAAAGGATGGCTTGTCTGAGGAGGAGGAAGATATTGACGAGAGCGATCTCGAGGGCATGTCTGGTCTCGAGGAGGAGGAAGACGACGAAGAGGACGAAGACGACGAGGAGGAAGATGACTATGATGAGGAGGATGACGACGACGACGACGAGGAGGCCGAAGACGACGAGGACGACATTCGGCAGCCCAAGACGCTCGTCGAGGATGCCAACGGGCTCAACGACGGCTTCTTCGACATTGACGAGTTCAACCGGCAGTCGCAGTACTTTGAGGACCAGGACGCGCGCGCGGATCCCAACACGGACGCCAACGATGACGACGAGGAGCTCGACTGGCACGCGGACCCGTTTGCTGAGCCGCCGAAGAAGGCCGGCAAGGCCACGACCAGCAAGGCCAAGAAGGATAAGGCGGGCAAGGGCAAGGGCAAGAAGCAGGAGCAGCAGCTGTATTCGGACGACGATGCGGCCGACGAAGAAGACGACGACGACGATGGGCCGCCCATTTTCGGCGACATGGACCTCGATGCACCGTCGGGCGCCAGCGACGACGGCAACGACGACGACGACGACGGCCTGGAGGGCGGTCTGGCGCGGGGCCTGGACATGGACCTGTCGGCGAGCGACATCTTCTACAAGGACTTCTTTGCGCCGCCAGCGGGCCGGAAGCCGCCGCGGTCGGATCGGGACCGGCCTGGCCGGCCGCGGGGGGCGGATACGGCGGCGGCCATAGCCGCGGAGAAGGCCGAGGCGGAGAAGAAGGCCAACGGCGGCGCGTACCAGCCGGACGAGACGGAGATCCGGCGCGGCATGGCCAGCGTGCGGCGCGACCTGTTTGAGCAGGTGTCGGACGATGGCCTGGACGACGACGACGAGGACGACAGCGACGGCCACGTGGGCAAGCTGTCGGACGTGGAAGACGCGGGCGATCCGCGGGGGCGGCGGTCGACGCACGCGCGGCAGCAGGCCAAGATCCTGGCGGAGATCCGGCGGCTGGAGGCGGAGGCGGTGCGGGCCAAGGACTGGACGATGTCGGGCGAGGCGGCGGCGGCGGCGCGGCCGCTCAACTCGCTGCTGGAGGAGGACCTGGACTTTGAGCACATTGGCAAGCCGGTGCCGGTGGCGACGCAGGAGCTCAACGAGGACATGGAGGCGATGGTGAAGCGGCGGATCCTGGAGCAGTCGTTTGACGAGGTGCGGCGGCGGTACGCGGTGAACGAGGGCGAGGAGGGCGGCGGCGGCGGCGCGGCGCGGCGCGGGCTCGTCGAGCTGGACGACCAGCAGGCCAAGCAGGGCCTGGCGGCGGTGTACGAGGAGGCGCACCAGAAGCAGGCGGCGGCGGGGGCGGCGGGGAGCGATGCTCCGTACGTCAGCGCGGCGGATGCGCGGCAGGCGGCGGAGGAGCGCGAGGTGGCGCGGCTGTGGCAGGAGGTCAGTGCGCAGCTGGACGCGCTGAGCAGCTGGCACTACAAGCCGCGGCCGGCGGCGGCGCAGCTGACGGTGGTGGCGGACGTGGCGACGGTGGCGATGGAGGACGCGCAGCCGGCGACGGCGCAGGGGCTGGCGGCGGGCGCGGGCGGCGGCGCGGGGCGGATGCTGGCGCCGCAGGAGGTGTACCGGCCGGGCAGCAAGACGGCGGGGGCGGACAACGAGAAGGAGGACGGCATCCTGGTGGTGCCCAAGAGCGGGCTGCCGGTGGCGCGGGACGAGCTGACGCGCGAGGATCGCAAGCGGCGGCGGCGGCGCAACAAGGAGCGCATCCGCAAGAGCGGCAGCGGGTTCACGGCGGGCAGTGGTGCTGCTGCTGGGGCTGGTGGCAGCAGTGCTGCTGGTGGTGGTGCTGGCGGCAGCAAGGCGGCGCGCGACAACGAGACGATGGCGACGCTGCGCAAGGCGGGCGTCAAGGTGATTGGGCGCAAGGGCGAGCTCCGCGACCTGGACGGCGGCGTGCCGCAGGCGGCGCAGGCGGTGTCGAGCGGGCACTACAAGCTGTAATGGAAGGATTGGAATATTCAAATTTAGCGACCAACCAAGACACCCGCACATAAACATTAGACATAAAGTGACAAAACAGGCAAAACGCCAGACGCCATCATTCAAAACACTCTTCCCGCTCACTCGCTCACTCGCTCAGCCAGTCCAGCAGCTCGGGCGCAAAGTACGTCACGATAATGGTGGCGCCGGCGCGCAGGATGCTCTCGTGGGCCTCCATGACGGCGGCCTTGAGGTCGAAGACGCCGGCCTTGGCGGCGGCGTGCAGCATGGCAAACTCGCCGCTGACCTGGTAGGCGGCAATGGGCAGGTCGCGGGCGAGGTCCTTGGCGTCGCTGATGATGTCGAGGTACTGGCCGGCGGGCTTGACCATGATGGAGTCGGCGCCCTCGTTGATGTCGCGCAGGATGGCGCGGCGGGCGAGGCCGCGGCCGCCGGGCGGCAGCTGGTAGGCCTTGCGGTCGCCAAAGGACGGGCAGGAGCCGGCGGCGTCGCGGAAGGGCCCGTAGAGGCAGCCGGAGAACTTGGCGGCGTAGGACATGAGCAGGACCTGGTGGGCGAGCCCCTCCTCGATGAGCTTGAGCTTGATGGCGCGGATGCGGCCGTCGTTCATGTCGGAGGGGGCGACGCAGTGGGCGCCGGCCTGGGCGTAGGCGACGGCGACGTCGGAGATGCGGTCGACGCTCATGGCGTTGTTGAGGCTGCCGTCGTCGCGCAGGATGCCGCAGTGGCCGTGCGACGTGTACTCGCACAGGCAGACGTCGGCGACAATGTACAGCTGGGGGAAGCGCTGGCGCAGCAGGCGGATGCTGCGGACGACGGGGCCCTGGGGGTCGTCGGCGGCGGTGCCGAGCTGGTCCTTGGTGTTGGGCAGCAGGGGGACGCCGAAGAGGATGACGGAGCGCAGGCCGCGGCGGACGAGCGGCTCGAGGAAGGGCACGAGGCGGTTGAGGCCGCGGCGCTTCTGGTTGGGGAGCGAGGGGATGTCGGCCTCCTCGTCGTCGATGTCGGAGACGAAGAGGGGGTAGATGAGCATGGACTGGGGGTTAGAGGGGGCAGGGAATGAAAGACGAAGAGACGAAGGAAACACACCTTGGTCAATTGCCGCTCCGACTGCCAGACGCGGGCCAGCGGGTGGCTGTAGCCGCCGTGCAGCTGGCTGCTGATCTCGCCGGAGATGCTGACGCTGGTGGCGGACGTGCTGGCGTAGGACATGGCGCGGGAGACGTGCGACGTGCGCGAGGCGGTCTCGTCGATGGTGGAGGCGGCCGACACGCCGGCGCGGGGACGGGCGGGCGCGGCGTTGTCGCGGATGTGCAGGTCCTGGACGAGGCTGGAGAAGGACATGGTGGTGGTGGTGGTGGTGGTGGTGATGATGATGATGAAGAGATGAAGAGGAGATGGAGATGAAGAGACGGGAGAAGGGCAGGAGAGAGAGGAAAGGGGAAAAAGGACGAGAAAGGAAAAACACAGGAACGAGGACAAAAGAGACACAACAATTCAGACAGCCGACCGACGACAACGATGGATGCGAAACACTCTCGACACAACCTGCGAAAGCGGAAGAAAAATACGGCGGCGCTCTCCACTTCTCCCCCTCCTGGCCAGTGGCAAGCCGGCGGCGTCGGATGGATGGCAGCACGCTGCGGCGCAACCGACCAACGAGCGACGCCCTAAAGCCAACATTACAGCGGGGCGGGCGGCGGCGAGTCCGCCCTCTTTTTTTCTCTTGGTGCGTTTTTCTGCGCTGGCTTGTGAATGCCGTCGCTTGTCCGAGCGCCGACACCAATGCGGGCATCCTGATTGGGAAGCCCGAGGGGAAGGGAAGGAGGAGGTGCTATTTGATGCATCTCGGATTCCATTTGGTTCTCTTCTTTCTTTTCTCTTCTTCTCTCTCTACTTCTTTTCTGTGCATCGCCTCGCAGAATGTTGGTCACGTGCGCTACAAGATCAGCAGCCAGCAAGGGAACTCCAGGTTACCGTCACTGCACAAACGCATTCAGCACCCTGACGCTGGATGGCTGCCAACAGAATCACAGACGAGCGTACAAGAACACATTCAGTATTCATCGCATGCCTGCAGACCGTGCCTACGCCCCCGTCGTCAGGTTCTTCCGGATCGTCGCCAGGTCTGCCGCCGAGAAGCCCAGCGCGCCCGTCACGTAGCCCTCGAAGCCGCCGTGCGCCGTGTCCAGCGCCGCCACAAACGCGTCCCAGCAGCTGGCGCGCAGGTTGATCAGGTTGAGGAAGCCGGGCGGCAGCGTGGCCGGGTCCTCGGCCCCCGTTCCGGGCACGCCGGCGCCCATGCGGGCAAACGCCTCGAGCTCCTTGCGCACGGGCTCGGTGCCGAGCCGCGACAGCAGGTAGTCGAGCGCGATGACGGCGGGGGGGGCGCCGGCGAGGGCGAGCAGCAGGCCGGCGACGACGCCGGTGCGGTCGCGGCCGGCTGTAGTAGGCAGTAGTCAGTGGACAATCCATAGAGCAGAGAGGAGATCCAGACCAGCACACCCACCCGTGCAGTGAAACAGAAACGGCTCGGCCGGGCGGTCGCGCACGTGCTCGAGCAGGGCGCGGATCGTCGGCTGGTACGCGGCCAGCGTGTCCAGGTACATGGCGGCAAAGCCGGCCTCGCCGGCGCCGGCGGCAAACGGCGCCAGGTCGACGTGCGGCGACGCCTCCGACGACGGCGCCCACACCATGCCGACGCCGCCGCCGAGCGCCGGGTCCGGCCCGGCCGCGTGCTCGCTCTGCGACCGCAGGTCGAACACGCGGCGCACGCCCAGGTCGCCCGCGAGCGTGGCCTTGCCGGCGGCGGTCAGGCGGTTGAGCATGCCGCTGCGGAAGGCGAAGCCGGGGCGGAGGGGGTTTGTGTCGGTGTCCGACTCCGACTCCGGCGACGGCACCTTGCCCAGGTCGCGCACGTTGAACGTGCCCTCGACGGCGACAAACGGCGCCTGCGTCACGGCCGGCCCGAACTGCTCGGGCGGCAGGTGCACGGTGACGTCGGTCTCGCTGAGCGCAAGCAGCTGTGCACCAGAAAGGGGGGCCATGGCGATGGAGGGCAACAGGCGTGGTTGTCCTGGAGGGGAAGAGGATGGGAGGTTGTATTTATAGAAGGCACTGTGCTCAGCCCGCGTGCGGGGAACACCGAATTTACGAATTATACGAATTATACGAGCCCATGGGAGTTGGATTGGCTCCACGCTGAATCCTTCACAGTTGCGTTGAATCTGTTCATTGGATATCTCTGTAAAACTTTTCCATCGCCCAGCCTCCTGTTCGCACAGCCGCGGCGTCTCTGCACGCCTGTCTCGTGCCAGTCCTTCCATGCATGGTCGTCTCGCTGGTCTGCCTGGTCCAGCCATTGCAGTGGTGCCAGCAGAGATGACCTGGTCCTGGCCTCGTGCCCTCGACGTGCGAGCATAGCCGAAGAGCGTATCTGCTTGGCCATCGTCGCACGGAGTCAAAGATCTAAAAGCATCGTCTCGCGTCGGCCCTCACAGCAGCTCAAAGTCGTCCAGCTCGTCGCGGTACTGCATAATGTGCCGCTTCACCTTGCTGCCCACCGTCCACGTGACAAAGTCCTCGAGGCTGCGCGTCACGAGAAAGGCCGGGTCCGTCACGGTCTCGGTGCCGACGCGCACGTGGCCCTGCTCGATCATCACCGTCGCCGCCTGGATCGTGTCGGCCATGCGCAGCCGCGTCATCACCACCGGCAGCCGCCGCCGCGCAAACGCCGCCACCGTCGCGCCGTGCTCGACCGCCGACAGCTTGTCCTTGGCGTTGAGCACGCCCATGTCGTGCAGCTTCTCCAGCAGCAGGTCCTCGTGGCGTCGCCGCACCGCGCTGTCGGGCGGCAGCAGGCTGAGCCGGTGCGCCAGCTGCCGCAGCGAGCCGCAGATCCGGTTGTACGCGTGGTAGTCCTCGGGCTTCTGGATCATGTACCGGCGCGCAATCGACGCCGCGCGGTGGTCGTTGTCCTGCTTCCAGGTCGTGAAGTCGACCTTGCCTGGGGGGGTCAGCGTTGTTCATCCGCCATAGCAAAACGTCCTTTCGACTGGGTCAACATACGCAGGAGCTTCTGCTCGTGATGCTTCAACTTGCGAACCATCTTGTGCGGTGATCAAACAAGACAAAGACAAAAAGCCAAAGCAAATTCGATCCAACTTTTTTTCTTTTCCTTTTCCTTTTACTTTTTTTCTTTTTCTTTTTCCAACTTGGCCCAAAACCGGCAGAATTCACACCGCCTTTGGCCACCGCCCGCCCAACCGCCTCGCCTGTCTAGCCTAGCCCGCAACGGCCTCTTCTTCGGAATCAACCGCTCCTCCGACCACCACCACCCTCCCTCCCTTGCCATCAACCCTATCGCGGTTGGGCTTGCTGGATTTGCTACCATGGCGGCGCCGACCTTTTACGAGCTCTACCGGCGTAGCAGGTAAGAAACAAGAAACCCTCTTGGTCGACGGCCGCGATCACCATCCGCTCACCTCTCAGCATCGGCTATGCCCTGACCGACACGCTCGACGAGCTCATCGAGCACAACCAGATCGACCCGCAGCTGGCCATCAAGATCCTGGCGCACTTTGACCAGGCCATTGCCGAGACCCTGCAGGATAAGGTCAAGGCGCGGCTGACGTTCAAGGTAAAACCACCGGAACACCCCGTGCCCTCCCAGCAGAGCAGCTACGAATACTGACCCCCCCCCAGGGCTCCCTCGACACGTACCGCTTCTGCGACGAGGTCTGGACCTTTCTGATCCGAAACGTCACCTTCAAAATGGACGGCGGCGGCCAGGCCGTCACCGTCGACAAGGTCAAGATTGTCAGCTGCAACGCCAAGCCGCCGGGCCAGTGAGGCGGCGGGCCGGCAGCGATTGCGCAGGGATGGCGGGCTGCGGGATGGACTTGGCGTCGGGCGTTTTGCAGGACACGTTGCTGTACAATGGCTGGGACTTATCGAATGAACTCGTTTTTTTTCTTGTCACTCTACTCTTCTCACGCGGCCCGCGGCCGCGCGCGCAGGTGCAGCGTCTCGCGCAGCAGCGCGTCCAGCGGCCGTCCCCGGGCCCGGCTGGCGTCGGCCACGGCCCAGATGCGCTCGTCCTGCTCGTCGGCGCACCGCTGCACGAGCGCGGCCGCCGTGCGCCGGCTGATCCACGGCTGCGGGCGGCGCGGCGGGCGAGGGTCGTCGCCGGTGATGTCCTCCCCGTCGCTGCTGCTCGGTCCCGACAGCCCCCTGCTGTCGTCGCCCTCCAGCAGCGCCAGGTGCTGCAGCGCCGCGTCCAGCGACCCGTGCCGCGCGTTTGCGTACACCAGCCGGTCGACCGTCGCCGCGTCGGGCGGCAGCCCGAACGCGCGCATCTCGGCCGCGACAAAGTTGAGGGCGGCCGCGTCGCCGCAGCCGCGCAGCAGCAGCTGGAACGTCGCCCGGTTCGGCCCGCCCGGGCACAGCTGGCGCACCTGGCGGTACAGGTCGAGCGCGCGGTCGGCGCCCATCCCGTCCGTGCCGCCGCCGCCGCCGCCGCCGCCGCCGCCGCCGAACAGCATCGCCTCCAGCACGACGTTGAACGCTGCGATCGGCACGCCGCCGTACTGGGCGCGCAGGTCTGCGAGCGCGGCGACGGCGGCGTCAATGGCAAGCACGCTGCCCTCCTCCGCCGACGACGCCGCCCCCCCAACCAACCCCTGGTAAATCGCCCGCGTGCAGCCCGCGTCCGGCACCAGCCCGGCGTCGTGCATGATGCACAGCGCCTGCAGCGCGCGGTCGACGGCGCCCGCCGCCGCGTAGCAGTCGATCATCGCCTCAAAGTGCGCCATGCCCAGCTTCGTGCCGCGCGCCGCCAGCAGCTGCAGCACCTCTGCCGCCAGCGCCGTGTCGCGGTGCCGCGCCGCCGCGTTCAGCACGTCCAGCGCCATTGCGTCCGACGGCGTCACCAGCCGCGGCGTCGTCGCCGCGGGTGTCTTGCGCCCATCGGCCGGGCCGGGTGCCGGGGCCTTCCCGGCTCCCGGTTGGTCTGCTCCCGTCCCCGTCGTTGCCGTCGCCGGCACCACCGCCCGCCGCCACACGTAGACGATGCCCTCGTAGTGGCCCCAGCGCCCGCACATGTCGAGCAGAAAGTACCACAGGTTGGGCGAGATGCCGCTGCCCCCGGCCGCCGGGACCGTCGTCGGCCGCAGAGGGCTTCTGCCGCCGGTGCCGCCGCCAAACGACCGTCCCCAGGCGCCCCACGGTGCGGACGGTGCTGCTGCTGCTGCTGCTGCTTCCCTCGGTGGCGGAGCCTGCTCACCCGCATCGGCGCCGTCCCCTGCGTCTTCCCGCAGCAGCCGGTGGTTCATGATCGTCAGAGCCGCGTCCAGGAAGCCCTTCTGCGCCAGGACGTACGTAAAGATGTCGTACAGCCAGCCCGGGACGCCGCCGGCACGGGCCGATGCAGTGGTCGTCGCCGTCGACGAGGAGCCCGAACCGATGCCGCCTCCGCCCCCGCCCCCGCCTCCGCCTCCGCCTCTGCCACCACCGTCGCCGTCGCCGGACCCGCCCGCCATGGCCTCCAGCTGGTCCAGCGCCCGCTCGTACTGCCCGTCGCGCAGCAGGCCCAGCGCCAGGCTCTGCTCGCCGTCCGGGCCCGGCTCGATCCAGCGCGCCCGCATCGCCTGCAGCACCGCGTTGCGCAGCATGTAGTCCGGGTGCACGGCCAGCACGGCCAGCGCGCCCGCGTACAGGCTGGGCGTGCCTTCGACGGGGGGGCCGGGCTTGCAGTCGGCAGCTTTGCTACCCGTGCCAGTGCCCCCCCCCAACGCCCGCAGCACGTCGCGCACCGCGTCCGCCGAGCCGCTCGTCGTGTGGCAGTTGGCCCGCACCAGCGCCTCGTACAGCGCCGGCGACGGCGACTCGCCGCGCTCGTCCAGCAGGTGGCGCGCAAACGCCTGGATCCGGTGGTACTCGCCGCGCGCGGCCTGCAGGTGGCGCAGCGCTGCGTAGATGGCCACGGTTGGCGCGGCCGCCAGCTCGCGGCGGTACGGCGGGCGCGCCGCGAGAAGGTCGACGACGTGGCCGAGGGCGTCCGACGTGTCGCTATTGGGGCCCGTGGTGGTGGCAGTGCTGCTGCTGCTGCTGCTGCTGCTGCTAGTAAAGGGACTCGTTGCTGCGGCTTGCCCGTGGAGGGCACGTCGTTGGTGTGACGCATGCGTTGCCGGAACCGATTGTGCCCGTGAGATGTTCTGAGTGTGTATAGAACGCAGCAGCGGCCGCTGACGACGGTGCACTGCCGCCGTTGCTGCTGCCGGACTCTTTGCCGGTGTTCCGGTGCGGCCGCCGCGGAGAACAGGCGAGAGCGCTGCCGCGTCCACAGACGGACACAGGCACCGCCAGAGCCCGTCGAGTATCAGTGGTGTTCCCATTTGGGAGCGGTAACGGGCCAGACGTGTCCTGTTGCTGTGGTTGGCGTAGCCGCTGCAGCTCAAGAAGCTGTCGAATTCGAAGATTTATATGGGGGAGTCGCGAATTGCGGTCACGTGCGCGACAGGGGGGGACGGCGATGGGCGACAAGGTCGTGCAATTCGAAAGCAGAAACGAGAGACAGAAAGATGCAGTCATTGAAACGCAGTATCTACGTAGAGTCTCATGCGAATGCCCTCCTCAAGAAACTCTATTTGTGGCGAGCTGGGGCTGCGCCCGGCAGAGCCATATACCAATGTTCGTAAGATGCCGAGACGCCATGTTTTTTTGGCTTTTTGTCTTTCGCTTTCTTTGCCTCCCAGTTTGTCAAGCAATCCCGACCAAGCCGTGCAAAAGAGAAGAAGCAGCGCTGCATGTCTGTCCGTCCACGTATCCCAGGCGCGCTCCCCGTCTTTGTCGACAGGGAACGGCCTCCAAACCGCAAAAAGGAATCCTCCAAGGACTGCGCTCGTTGCTTTGCTGATCTGTGCCCAGGCTGGCACAAGCACATTGTGCGTACACAGCCGTCCTAGACGCTCTCAGCATGCTTCCGCCTCCGTCTGCGCTTCTACTGCCCCCGGCCCCGGCCCCGGCCCCGGCCGCGCGCGGCGCCCCGGCCGCCCCGGTCGCCGCCGCCGCCGCCGCCGCGCGCGTACCCGTTGTTGCCGCGGCCGCGCATGCTGTTCTGCCAGCCCTGGCGGTGGCCCTGGTCGCCGTCGCCGTCCTCCTGCTGCTGGCGGTGCAGCTGCTGCATCTGCTGCTGCTTCTTCATCTGGTCGATGATTTCGTCGGGCACGCGGAGGTATTTGATCTGGGGGTTAGCAACAGACCACGAGTGCTTCAGAAGAGAGAGAGAGAGAACGCACATTGTTGCCCTTGACGTAGACTTCTGGTATGCGCATGAAGCTGTCGCCATCCTGTTCCGGTCAGCAGCCGTGCCTTCAGTGTTGTCGCCGCGCACCCCTCTCTCCGCCCTGCCCAGACGCACCGCATTTGTCTGCACAACCTCCTTGAGCGTGAGGTTCATCCACGTGTCGCACTGCACCAGGTGGCCGTTTAACGTCTCGCCGTTCTTGAGCTCGACGAGCATCGGCTGGCCTTGGGCCGCGCTGAGGATGGTGAGGGGTAGCTGGGGCGGTGGTCAGCAGGTCCAGACAAAAAAGGCATCGCAAATGCAAAAGCAAAGAATGGCGCACCATGATTGCCAAAAGGCAAGGGTCCGTGGGAAGAGGTCGTGGCGGCGCAGAGTCGGCGTTGATGACGGCAGGGAAGCGCCCGAGGCTGGAAAACGCGAACGAAAAGAGTGACCGGGCGCAAGTGGGGCCGCTGGCAGCCTGGCGATCCACCTTCTGGCGCATTGGCTGTCGCCAGACAAAGGGACCAAAGTACGGAGAACGACAGCATATATTCGGGAAGTCCAAGAGGAAAGGAAACCGACTGTCCAAAATACAGAGAAAATCAATTCGAAAAAGCAGGAGCGTCAAGCCTTTGGGAAAAGCAAACCATACGACACGGACAAGACGCAAAGACAACAATGTGAACCCCTCCCCTTTGCTAAAGAAAAACAAAAAGAAACAAAAAACAGCAAAACAAAACCAGGCCTCTCAGCAATGTCTGTATAGATCCGATCCTCTTCTCAAACAATCATAGGACTGGATGGCAGCGAGGCGTGTAGCGCCCCGGACACGTCTCTACGACGACGCGTTCTCGCGGCTCTTCCGGTAGTTCTCCTGGAAATGGTCAGTTCTGTTTCGTCAAGACAATGGAAATAGCCGGGGAACGCACCTCCTGCTCGACCTGCAGGCCCTCAATGACGGGCACCAGCTCGCTCAGAATCTCGTACGACTTCTTGTAGTAGTCCATCTGCGCGGCCAGCAGCTCCGACAGGTTGCGCAGCGGCTCGGGCGTGTCCAGCACGTTCTTCATGACGCCAAACGCCTCCTCCGTCTGCGTGACAAACTCGTCCTCGGCCTTCTCAATCTCCTCCTGCGCCTCCGGGCTCAGCTCCGCCTCGTCGTGCAGGTGGTCGCCGCTGCCGCCGGCCGCGCCCGCCTTGGGCAGCTTCCACGTGGTGCCCTTGGCGTGCGCCTTGACGGCGTCGAGCTGCAGCCGCGACTTCTCAACGTTCTTGCGCGCGCGCGCCGCAAACTGCAGGTTCGTGTTGAGCGTCGTGTTCCAGCCGGCCAGGAACTGGCTCTGGATCTCGGCGTCCTGCGCCAGGCGCGCCTCGCCCACGCGCTCCATGGCCAGCGCGTACTTCTCCAGCGCCGTCGCCAGCGGGTCCTCGCCCGCGCCCGTGTGCTGCTGGTGCAGCGCCTGGCTGCTGGCCAGCGACGCGCGCGCAATCGCGTGCGCAAACGTCTTGGGCTGCGGCTTGGCCGACGGCGGCGCCGTCAGCGCCGCCTGCGCCTCGGCCGGCGACGAGGCCGACGACAGCAGCGACACCTTTTCGCTGACGGTGCGGCCGAGGTCCTGGAAGGTCTCCTTGATGTTGGGCGGGTAGTCGTAGGCTTCGTGCGTGTATTGCGAGCTGGGAGGTCAGACAAGGGGGGGACAAGAGAAGAAGTTGAAAGCATGCATCACGTACGTCACGGCCAGCATCTTCTGGTGAACAAGCTTCAGGGCATCGACGCGCTTCTCGAGGTCAATGTAGTCGGGAGGGAGCTGGGTCTGCGGGCGTCTGTTAGCCAAGGGAATGAAGAAGCAAGACGCCATCCCCCGCCGCATCCGACGATGAGGCATAAACAGATAGAAAGGAAAAAAAAAAAAAAGCAAAACGAAGGAAGCTCCACGTACCTTGTCCTCGACCTGGCCAAGCTGTTCCTTGGTGTACTGGAAGGTGCGCGAGGCAAAAGGGGTGATGTTGGCCCCAAACGAGCTGGCATACCAGTTAGCAGGAAGCACAAGAGCAGAGAGGAGATGCCAGACAGCCAGTTTTGACACCAATCCAACGACCTCAAAGGAAGGGATGGCACAGGCAGACGACGGCTCAGACGTACGAGAAGCTCTTGCCGATGTTCTTGAAATCCATGGCTGCGGATGGTGCGGGATGGTCGATGCGGATACGATGCGAGACAAGACAGGTGCGGGCGAGCAATGCTGGATGCAGGGAGACGGCCGGTGTGTTGCGTGGCGGAGATGCAGGTGTCAAAAGATGGGATGCGGCCTTGTTACTAAGGGGGCGTTGTCGGGGGGAGCGCAGGAAGGGGAGCTGCCTCCAAAACACAGTACAAGGGTACAGCGTGGGGCACGTGACTACCCCGCGGCTTACGTGGATTTTTCTCGGCTGACGACTACAGGGTTAGATTACAGGGCACATGCGCTGGAACGACCGCTAAAGCATGCAATCAGGTCTCATTTCTAGGGGAGCCAGAGTGGTAAGAGACCGGCCTGCTAGTCCAGGATGTGCTTGTCGTCCGCCCACGACGGCTCGACGCGGCGACACGCGGCCTCGTAGTCCCAGATGCGGGCCTCGCCGCCCAGCGCGGCCCACGGCGTCGTCCAGAACATGGTCCAGTTGACGCCGGCCAGCTTCCAGCTGCCGCGCGACCGCTCAAAGTACCAGCGGTTGACCGGGTTGTCCTTGCGGCTGCGCCAGCACACGCCGTCGGGGAAGCAGTCGCGCACCATGGCCGTGAAGACAATGTCCGCGACGCCGCCCGCGCCCTGCCGCTTGCGCAGCACGGCAAACTTGTCCAGGTACGGCACGGGCGCCCGCCCGCCCGCCGCCGCCGCCGCCCCCGCGGCCCCCGCGGCCCCGTCCTCCCACGTCAGGATCGCGCCGCCCTCGTACTCGCCCGCCACGATGACGCCCGCCAGCGACCGCTCGACGCGCCGCAGGTAGTGGTCCACGTCGAGCCGCCGCCCAAACGAGTCCTCGATCAGGTGCACCAGCCGCGGCAGGTCGATGCAGGCGTCCGTCAGCCGCAGCCGCGGCGGCGCGCCCGGCGCCGGCGGCGCCCACGGCTGCACGCGCGGGTCCGGGAAGATGGTCAGCGGCAGGCCGCGCTTGGCCAGCGTCGTGCGCGGCGCCGGCGGCGCCGCCGGGGCGGAGGCGGCGCTGGGAGCCGCCGCCGCGGCGGCCACCGAGGCTGCGGCGGCCACCGGCTTGATGCGCCCCAGGGGCAGCGACGACGAGAACACCGGGCGGTCGGTCAGCAGGTTGTGGATGAGCGGGTTCTGGCGGCGGCGCGTGCCGACGCTGCCGACAATGCCAAAGATGGCCGTGTCCGGGTCGAGGCCGCTGCTGGCGTGGGTGGGGGTGAGGGTGGTGCCCGTGCCCGTGCCCGTGCCCGTGCCCGTGGCTTTGTCGTCTGCCCGTGCGTTGCCCGGCACGCCCGACAGCGCCGCCTCGCTCAGGTTGGCCGCCTCGACCGGCGTGGTCAGCAGGGCGGAGGACGACGAGGGCAGGAGGGCCAGGGCGTTGCGGACGACGTCGAGGTTGGCCACGTGCCGCTGGCGGACGGCGGCGGTGGCGGCGTCCCCGTCGTCGGTGAGCTGGTCGCGCGCAGAGCGGTACTCCTGCTCGAGGTTGAGGAAGATGTGGGCGCCGCCGTTGGGCCGGCGCGGCGAGGGGGTGCCGCCGATGGGGTCGATGACGATGACGCGATCGACGGAGGCGAGGGGTGTGGCGTCGGGGGTGGGGGTGGTGGTCGTCTGGTCGGCGGCCCGCGCGGCCGCGGCGGCGTCTTGGACGCCGGTGAAATACCGTGTCAGGGCCAGCACGAGGTCGTCGGCGTCGACGAGGCGGACGGCCGACGCGGCGGGCGAGAAGGCGTAGGGCGGCAGCACGACAATGTCGCCGCGGCGCAGCGGGCGCATCAGGGCCTCGGCGCGGTCCACGTAGACGGCGCCGGGGACAAAGGGAGACGGGGACGGCGTCTTGGTGGCAGCAGCCGCTTGGTCGTCGTCCCAGCTGACGGCCGTGTCGACGAGCGAGGCGACGGGCCCGTAGGCGTCAAAGGCCTCGACGACGCGCAGGCCGGCGCGGGTGACGGCCTCGAGCCAGCCGGTCTGGTCGGCATCGCCGCTGACGCCGCTGAGGACGACGACGCTGGCCAGCCCGAGCGCGCGCAGCTGCACAAACGTCTTGGCCAGGCCGTCGAGGGTGGCGGCGTCAATGGCCAGCGGGTCGTGCAGCTTGACAATGGCGACGTGCGGGGCGCCGTCGGCGGCGGCGGCGGCGGCGGTGGTGGCGGCCCGAGTCCCGGGGCCCTGGACAAACTGCGGGCTGTCCTGGACAGAGCGGATGGCGGTGTTGAGTCCGGGGGGGGATGCCGAGGCCGGGCGCTGGTCGCCGCTGCCAAAGGTCTGCAGGTAGAGCTTGGCGTCGCGCTTGGTGGGCGAGGAGGCGAGGACGGAGACGAGGAAGTCCTGGGGGTTAGCGGGTGATGCAGAGAATGACGCCTGAGACAACTCACTCTCTCCTGCGACCTTTTGTGCTTCTCGGTGCGCGACTTGGACGTGTAGAGCGACGTCAGGTCGACGGGGTGGTCGCGGGCCGCGCGCGGCGCCGGGGCCGGCGCGGCCGCATCAGCGGCGGTGCTTTTGGGCCGGCTGCATGTCCTTGCACAAACGATCTGGCAGATGAAGGACTGGCGGTGCGGGAGCAGGCGCAGGACCATGGCGCGGGCGACCGGTTTGTGTGAGGGGAGGCGTGAAGACGGAGCTGCAGGAGGAAGGCGACGCTGGGAGATGACCCCGCTGCGCTAGCCGAGGCAGTGGGCTGGGGAGCTAGCTATAGCGGGCTGCTTTGTGGTCTTACAGCGCTTCCGCCGCCATTTCTACCGATTCTGCCGTTTTTGCCAAGAAGAATACGAAGAGCAAACCGTCATCATGGCACCCACCGTCTTCTTCATCGGCCTCGGCAACATGGGCTGGGTGAGTGCCGTCTGTGCTCTGGCCTCGCGGCCCCGCGTCTGACCGCTGAACTGCAGGGCATGGCCAAGTGCCTCGTCGACAACGGCGCCATCGACGACGACCAGCCCCTGCTGGTGTACAACCGCACCAAGGACCGCGCCACGGCGTTTGCGGCCGCGCTGCCGGCCGGCCGCGTCACGGTGGTCGACAGCATTGCCGAGGGCGTGGCGCGGGCCGGCGTCGTGTGGACGATGCTGGCCAACGACGCCGCCGTCGACGCCGTGTACGCGCAGGTGCTCGCGGCCAAGCCGGCGGCCGGCACGCTCTTCCTCGAGAGCTCGACGATCCACCCGGAGACGACGGAGCGGCTGGCGGCGGCCGTGCAGGCTGCCAGCGCCGCCCACGCGTTTGTCGCCGCGCCCGTCTTTGGGGCCCCGGCCATGGCGATGGCGGGCCAGCTGATCGGCGTGCTGGCCGGCCCGTCGGCGGCAATCGACCGCGCGCGCCCCTTCTTCGTGGGCGCCACGTCGCGCGCCGAGATCCTGCTGCGCGACGAGCCCGTCGGCCGCGCGCCGCTGCTCAAGCTGACGGGCAACACGTTCGTCATGAACATGGTCGAGCAGCTGGCCGAGGGCCACGCGTTCGCCGAGGCCAGCGGGCTGGGCACGGCCGCGCTGCACCGCTTCGTCGAGCTCATGTTCCCGGGGCCCTACACGGCCTACTCGCAGCGCATGCTGTCGGGCAGCTACTACGGGCTCGAGCGGCCGCTGTTTGCCGTCGACCTGGCGCGCAAGGACCTGGGCCACGCCCTGCGCCTGGCGGCCGACGCCGGCGTGCGGCTGCCCAACGCCGAGACGGCCGACGCACACCTGCAGCAGGTCAAGGCGCACGACGGCGCGGCGGGCGACATTGCCGCCATCTACGGCGCCGTCCGCCAGGAAGCCGGGCTGCCGTACGAGAACGGAGCAAAGGAACGCAGCGAATAAAAACTAATCGAAAAATAAATGCTTAATTACGTAATCCACGTTGACAGCTGCCAACGCCACGCCAACAAAACCTCGGACGACGTCACCACGCGTATCCCGACAACAAAACGCCATTGGCCCTTGCATCGCGCGCCCGTCCCTCGGTTTTTCTCCCTTGCCAACGACAACATGCGCCGTCAATTTCTCGGCCTGCCTGCACGCCGTTTTGCGGCGCCCAGCCGCCCGCTCGGTGCCGGAGGCCGCCGCTGGGCACCTCGGCCGAGCAGCCATGGCAGCCGAGCAGCCAGCAGCAGCAGCACTGGTGGTGATGGTGGTGTGAGTTTCCGGACGTCTGCGGTTCTTGTGGCCGGTGGTCTTGCTGCGCTGGGACTGCTGGCCAGCGACCAGCCCGTGCTCCGGCTCGAGGCGCCGGCCATCGACGCGCAGAGCGAACAGCGGGCCGGCCAGGCTGACTGGGTACAGGGCAAGACCGACACGCGGATCCAGGAGAAGGACACGGGGCCCGAGACGGTGGGCAAGCGCAAAGGCCGGCCGAGCGATCCCCTGGGCGAGGCGCGGGACAAGCGCGAGAGGCGTGAAGGTGATGACAGCAAGGACAACGACGGCGACAGCACGATCAGCGGGATCCGCACGGCCCCCGCGGCCTGGTTCCGCGACACGGCCAACTTTGACTGGTCGACGGTGTCGGACAAGGTGGCGGACATGCTGCTGCCCGACTGGACGCGCATGGTGCCCGGGTTTGTGCGCAAGCTGCAGCGCGAGCTGGACATGGCGCCCGGGTCGCTGGCGGACGAGATCTGGCGCGAGGCGCGCGACCCGCTGGTGAACCCGGAGGTGCAGTACGCGGCGCGCGTGCGGGCGGCGCCGGCAGCGGCGCACCCGGGCGACGACAGCGAGCTGTGCGCGGAGGAGCGGGCGTTCCGGGCGCGACGGCAGCAGGTGATTGCGGCGGAGGCGCTGGCCAAGTACCTGCAGCTGCCGGCGGACGCGGAGCCGGTGCACCCGGACGACGTGCCGGTGGTGGCGGTGTGCGGGTCGGGCGGCGGGCTGCGGGCGCTGGTGGCGGGCACGGGGTCGCTCGGGGCGGCGGCGGACGACGGGCTGTTCGACTGCGTGACGTACACGGCGGGCGTCAGCGGCTCGTGCTGGCTGCAGGCGCTGTACTTTGCGACGTTTACGCAGCAGCGCTTCGACCGCGTGGCCGCGCACCTGCGCGCGCGCCTGGGCGTGCACATTGCGTCGCCGCCGGACGCGTTTGCGCTGCTGACGGCGGCGCCGACCAACAAGTTCCTGCTGCGCGGCGTCGTCGAGAAGCTGCGCGGCGACCCGCACGCGGGGCCGGGCCAGTTCGGGCTCGTCGACGTCTACGGCACGCTGCTGGCGGCGCGGCTGCTGGTGCCCAAGGGCGAGCTGGGCGTCAGCCCGCTCGACTGGAAGATCTCGAGCCAGCGCCGCCACCTGACGCGCGGCCAGAACCCGATGCCCATCTACACGGCCGTGCGCCACGAGATCCCGCGCGGCGACGACGCGCCGGGCGCCAGCGACGCCGACCGCGCCGCGTCGGACGCGCAGGCGCAGAAGGAGGCCTGGTTCCAGTGGTTCGAGATCTCGCCCTACGAGTTCTTCTGCGAGGAGTTTGGCAGCGGCATCCCGACGTGGGCGCTGGGCCGGCGCTTCCACGCGGGCCGCGACGTGCCGCTGCCCGAGGGCGCGGGCGGGGGCGGCGGTGCCGAGCTGCACCAGCCCGAGGTGCAGCTGCCGCTGCTGCTGGGCATCTTTGGCAGCGCGTTCTGCGCGACGCTCAGCCACTACTACAAGGAGATCCGGCCGCTGGTGCAGCGGCTGGGCGGCCTCTCTGCGCTCGACGAGCTGATCTGGGGCCGCAACGAGGACCTGGTCAAGGTGCACCCGATCGACCCGGCCGAGCTGCCGAACCCGTGGTACGGCATGGACCCGCAGCGCCAGCTGCCGCCGTCGGCCGCCGTGCCGCCGGGCGTGCTGGCCAACCCGCGCATCCAGCTGATGGACGCCGGCATGTCCAACAACCTGCCGCTGTACCCGTTCCTGCGGCCGGCGCGCGGCGTCGAGGTCGTCGTCGTCTTTGACGCGTCCGCCGACATCCGCCACGACAACTGGCTGTGCGTCGCCGACGGCTACGCGCGCCGCCGCGGCATCCGCGGCTGGCCCGTCGGCGTCGGCTGGCCGTCGCCCGGCACGCCGCCGGCGCAGGCGGCGCAGCAGCTGGCGGACGCGGGCGCCGACGCGACGGCGTCGCCGGCCGCGGCCGAGGCGCACCTGACCGAGGCCAAGATCGACCAGGCCGTCGAACAAATCGAGGCAGGCCGGACGGCCAAGGACGAGCCGAAGCAGCCGAAGCAGCAGAAGCAGCAGCCCACGACCGAGGCGGAGAACGCCCGCAAGACGGCGCGCGACCTCGGCTACTGCACGGTCTGGGTCGGGTCGACGCAGGAGACGGGCCCGGAAAAGGAGGGCGCCGCCAACAACAACAACAACAACAACAACACGCACGGCCACGACGTCGAGGTCGACGTGCTGCCGCCGCTGGACCCCGCGGCGCAGTGGGAGCGGCTGACGGCGCCGGACGCGGGCCTGACGCTGGTGTACCTGCCGTACCTGGCGAACCCGGCGCGCGTGCCGGGCGTGGACCCGGCGACGAGCGAGTTCATGAGCACGTGGAACTTTGTGTACACGCCCGAGCAGGTGGACGCGGCCGTGGCGCTGGCGCGGGCCAACTACGCCGAGGGCCGCGACCAGATCCGCGCGACGGTGCGCGCCGTCTACGAGCGCAAGAAGGCGCAGCGGCTGGCGCGCGAGGCCGACGAGCGCGAGGCGCAGCGGCGGCGGTACGTGCGGCTGGGGCAGTCGCACCGGATTTCGGATGCGTAGGTGTGTACACCGGGATCCACGTGACATAGAAACCGTTTTGCATGCGTATATAATACATTCTCTACCATCCACCACCCCCCTACAGAATCTCGCCCACGTCGACATAGGCCGGCTCCCACGGCGCCGCGCCGGCAAACAGCATGTCGCTGGGCAGGCGCACGTGCTCGCCCGGGCTGTAGAGGTACCAGGCCTTGAGGCTGTTCATGGCGGCCTTGGCGCGGGCGTGGTCGAGGCTGGCGGCGGCGCCCTCGCCCAGCTTGTCGGCGCCCGAGTAGATGCCGACGACGTAGACGGGCGTGCGCGAGCTGCGGCCGGTCTCGGCCTCGAGGCGCGCGACGGGCGGCGCAAAGTTCTCGCGCGCGCACAGGTACGCCAGCTCGCGCGTCGGCAGCTTGAAGCGGAACAGCGACGAAAGGTCCAGCTGCCGCGACAGCACGTGCGCCTGCACAAACGCCCGCACCGCCTCGCGCCCGCCGTGCGCGTACACGGCGCCCGTGACGGCGCGCACAAAGTTGGCGTGCGCCTCGTCGGCGATGCGCGTCTTGGCCGCCGCGTCGAGCGAGCCGCCGCCGGGGCCGCTCGGATTTTCTTCCTCCCCCGCCGCCGCCGCCTCCTCCTCCTCCAGCATGTCGCCAAAGTCGTCGTCCAGCACCACGCGGCTGCTGATGCCGTGCCGCCACTTGTACTTCTTGAGGTACGGCGCCTCCGCCCGCTGGTACCCCCAGCGCCGGATCGCCTGGCGCGTGCCGGCGCCGCCGGCCAGCGAGAACTGCAGCAGGCCCGGGTCGACCTCCGGGCCCGGCGCCGCCGCCGCCTCGACGCCCCACTGCCGCGCCACGTCCGCCAGCGCCTGCGGGCCCGCGTACGCCTTCATGGCCGCGTACAGAATCACCATGGGCAGCCGCGGGTACCGGCACAGCAGCCACTCGCTCGCGTGGTAGTGCATCAGCGTCGACCCCAGGTACGCCAGGCTGGCGTTGTGGAAGCGCGGGCTCGGGTCCGCCGACGCGTCCACCAGCGTGCGCGCCAGCGTCTCCAGCGGCAGCCGCTGCGAGAGGCCCAGCCGCGCGTGCAGCGCCGCCAGCTTGGCCGACGACCGCGCCCGCGCCGGCAGCGGCGACGGGTACGCCGCCTCGGCCGCCGCACGCGCCGCCTCGGGCACCAGCGCCGGGAAGCGCGGGTCCGCGTCCGGATCCACCGCCGTTTCTGTCGACAGCAGCCGGCGTTGCCGTTGCAGAGAAGATGTGATGATGATCCTGGTCGTCGTCGTCGTCGCCGTCGTCGAGGCAAACGGCCCCAGTGGCCGCGCGGCCCCGGCCCCCGCGGGTGCGGCGAGCAAGCGCCCAGCCAGTCTGGGTACCCGCGTCCGCTTCATGGTGGTGGTGGTCGTGGGTGTCGTCGCGGTGTCGGGACGTGGGGGACGGGGATCGAGGGTGCAGCAAAACGCTGTGATGCTGGTTTTTCCGAAGCTCCAGGCGATTTTTTTTGCAGCATTTGCAGTCCCAAAACGGGACCAAGGCGTGCAGCCAATGAATTCCAAGAAAAGTATGGGTCTGGTCGTTTCTGACATAAGCATGCAAATTGGGCCAATCACGCGGTGCTGATTCCGGCCGGGCGGGCCATTGCCAGCGCCAGTTCGGGGGATCACCAAAAACGCAAGAGAAAAACCTCTGAACCGCAAAGCAACGCTGCTGCCGACTCCTCCTACCTCCTCGCGCCTCGCTTTCGACACAATGGTTTGTGCCCTATTTTCCTGATTTGGTTTTTTTCCCTGCGTGAATTTTGCTAACCATGCGCAGGGTGGCGGTCCGAAGATTCCGTACGACTCCTTTTCCTCTCGCGATTGAGCATTGCCCTCCTCGAACATGCTGACCCCCTCAGATACCCCAAGCACGTCTGGTCGCCGTCGGGCGGCTGGTATGCCCAGCCCGGCAACTGGAAGCGCAACACGGTGATTGCCGGCCTGGCCGTGGTCGGCATCACGGCCGTGGTGTGGAAGATTGACTCGGAGCTCGAGTTCCGGCACAAGATGCCCGAGCCAGGGCGGTTCTTCCCGAGCAGATAGTGCGTCGTCCTCTCGAATGCGCTGCCCCTGATGACATTGTTGCGCCGCTAACCCCCGCAGCTGGAGCCGGCAGATCATCGAGTACGAGAAGGCACAGAAAGCGGCATCGCAGGACACAGAAAGCAAGTGAAGGGGGGATACGGATAGAGCACGGACGAACGAATACAAGACAAGCATTCAGAGCAAGCATTCAGAGCAAGCATGCAGAGCAAGCACATGTGTCGGGACATGCCGTGAGATGTGCCGAGACAGGCGCAAAACCAGACGCACAACCAGGACCCCCGACTCGCCGTGCCGAGCGCAATGGAACGTGTCAGTCGGGCTTCGGCGTTTCGGTGCGCGGCAGTTCTCAGTCCCAGGGCCAGCCCCAGGACTTGCCCCCAGCCCCCCAGCCCCCAGCCCCAGCCCAGCGAGGCGGGCGGTCGGCGCGCCCGCGGGTGGTTGCACTGGGCGGCGGTGGTGCATTCCGCCCGGTGGGCTTTGTTTGTCCCGGGGCGCCGGTGCAGCCGGCGTGGGAGAAGGCGGGCTGGGCCAATCATCCGGAGCGGAGGACATGCTTCCTGCGCGCGCAGGGGACAAGTGCCGTGTGCGAGCAATGCACTGCACGCAAGGCATGCGCATGAACGTGCTTCCGTGAGGAGGAGAGCGTCGTCTGAAAAATCTAAAAATAGACGCTATCGACAGGTGTCTTGTTTTGGGCCCCCCTGTTCTCCGTCGTCCCCCGCGGCCTTGTCTTTCTTTTTTTGCTTCTTCTTCTTCTTCCTCTTCTCCTGCTCTGCTTTTTTTGGCATGTCTGACTTTCCCGGCCTTCCTGGTTTTGGCTTTCCCGTTTCCCGTTGTTTTTCTACGTCGTGTTTTTGGCCGAGTACTTCTTTTTCCGGCTCGTCCCCCCCCCCCTTCACCCCCGTATTGCAAGCCCGGCCATCGTATTCCCTCGTCTCCATCGGGCTTGTTTCTTTTTGGCATGGACGGCCATCGGCGCCAGCGGGCGTGTGGCCTCTGAGTGGCTGCCGCGCCGGCGCCGGCTCCGCTTTCCCAGCCTTTTTGATTTTCTATACGAGGACCGACCATGCTTTTGGGGTATTTTTATCCTATTCTTCCCATTCTTCCTTTTCTTCCTTTTCGAACCTTTCCCGTTTCTTCTTCTCTTTCTCGCTCTATTCGGCGCATGGACTCGGATCGCCTGCAGCTGGCAGGCCAGGGTCCAGGGTAAAGCTCATGAAGCTCGGGGCGTGTGGGACGCCCCCCCCCCCTTGAACAAAGCTTGACTCCGGCCCCCGGGCGCATACAGAGGAGTCTCTCGTATCTTTAGAATCTATTATCGGCTGCAGCATGCCCGACAGACACATGGGCCGGCCCAACCAGCCCACGCCTCCCACGCCTTCCCCGGCCTGGCAAGGCTTTGTGCCATCCCACGGCCGGCGAGCGGCCGTACCCTGCCAGTGGTCGCTGCCCGTGCGCACGTTCGTACGAGAGGACTCCGTAGCACTACCACCATGACTATTACCACTACCTGCTACCCTCACTACCACCGCCGCGGCGAGAGAGATGGGTGGTGCGACGGTGAGGCGACGGTGCGTGGCGAGACGGGCGCAAGACGAGCCGCACTCCGGTTTTGCTGCCCAGTCCTTTTTTAGCAGGGGCAACAACGGTCGCGTGTCCCGTGCCGGGGAAAAGAAAAGACACGCGGGAAAAAAAAAAAAAAGAAAAAAAAAAAAAAAAAAAAAAAAGAAAACAAGAAAACAACCTTTTTTTTTTCCTCGTGCCGGCCGGCACGACTACCCACCGCGGGCCACCGCTACCACCGCTACCACTGTTACTACGACCACCAACCACCGCTACCGACCACCCCAACCCACGTCTGTTCAACGGGGCCCTTTGTCTTACCACTTACACCATTCCCTTCCCAGCCTGGTCCTCCCGTCAGACCTTCTCTATTTTTAACCTGTCCCCTCCTCCCCCCCCCCCTCTCGCTCACTCACGCACTCACTCCGCACCTCTACCGGCGCCGGACATCGTTTTTTCTCGTCCCATATGCCTCATCCACTCGTCCACGCCCCCCCCCCCTCCCCACTAAGACCATCCCTAGGGCCATGTTTCTTTTCTTTTCTTTTTTTTTTTCCTTTTGCCCTTCGTGCCTGTGCGGTCTTTTGCTCTGCTCTCCCTGACGATCTCGTGTTCGTATTGGTCTCCCCCGCCCCCCTCTGCTTCCCGTGTTGTCAGCTTGTCCGTCGTTCAGCCTCGCCAGCGTATCGTTTTTTTTTTTTTTTTTTTTTTTTTTTTTGTTGTTGGGTGGGTCGAGGGGGGGGGGCCGTGGGCACGCCAGAGGTGCACCCCCGTTCCTTGTTTTTTGGGGGGGGTCGGTGGACTGGTGGACTGGTGGACTGGTGGACAGGTGTGGACTGGCTCGAGCTGTGCCTTTTTTAACTTTTTTTCTGTGTGTTTTTCCTTTTTCCTCCTGCCTCTCTCTCTCGCTTCGGCGGGTTGGCTTGCCGGCCGATCTTCAACCGAAGCCAGGGCTGCCCTGCCCTCTGGTCCGGAGGGCCATCCCAAAGCGGCACCTTGCGTAGACGTATAAACGATGCCGGCTCCCCCACAGCACCGTCGCTCGTCTGCTGCTGCTTCTTCCTTCTGCTCGCCAGGTCACCGCATCGTCATGAGCCTCGTTCCCACGAGCTTCCCTTCGTTCTGAGCCTTCTTGCTTTGTTGTTCAGCACAGGTCCAAGTCATTCGCTTCTTGGTCCTTGCTTCTCTCGTTATCCTCCTTCTCCTCCTCCTCCTCCTCCTCCTCCTCCTCCTCCTCCTCCTCCTCCCCTCCTCTCCTCACATCTCCGTGTCGTTTGTTCTCGGCACCTCGCCCACCCTCGTTTCTTCTTTCCATGACGCTGCCACCTTGACGATCTTCTTGCCGTTCGGCATGTAACACACTCTCACACTCGCTCCCCGACACTCGCTCCCCGACACTCGCTCCCCGACACTCGCTCCCCGACACTCGCTCCCCCGACACTCGCTTCCACGCTGTTTGAATAGATACCCATTGTCTTTTTTCCACGCCCGCTTTCCTCTCTACACTCCTGTCTACTCGCTTTCCTCCTCTCGACTCTCCCACCTCGCTTCTCCCGAGATCCCGGATGCCGCCCCAACGTGTAAGTCCTCCTCCGTCCAGCACACCCACACCGCACCCTGACACCCCCAGGACGACGCAAGCCTCGCCCGCATCCGCGACAACCAGCGCCGCTCCCGCGCCCGCCGCAAGGAGTACCTCCAGGAGCTCGAGCAGCGCGTCCGCGCCTACGAGCAGCTCGGCGTCGAGGCCTCCGCCGAGGTCCAGCTCGCCGCCCGCCGCGTCGCCGACGAGAACCGCCGCCTGCGCGCCCTGCTGCAGCACGAGCACGGCGTCAGCCCCGCCCGCATCGACGCGTATCTGCAGGCGGGGCGGGCGGCGGCGGCGGCGGCGGCGGTCACCACGACGACGACGACGACGACGACCGGCCCCACCTCGTCGCCGGCCCCGGCAGCCACTCCCCTCGACCAGCTGATGGGCCCCCGGTTCCTGCCCGCGCGGCCCGGGCGGCTGTCGGGCAGCCCGGTCGGCGGCGGCAGCGAAGACGACGACGACACCGCGGGCGGGGCGGCGTCGGCGCTGTCGACGGACGACAGCACGGGTGGTGGCGGCGGCGGCCACGGCCACGGCCACGACTACAGGGGCCGCAAGGTCAAGCGCGGCTCGACCGCGTCGGCGTCGCCGTCGTTCCCGGGCGTGGGCGCCGCCGCCGTGCCGTCGCCGCCGGCGTCGGTGCCGGTGCCGGTCAGCAGCTACCCGGTGACGACGATGGCGGCGTCGTTTCCGCCGGCGCCGTACATCTTGGCGTCGTACCGTGGGCACGGCGGCGATGCTGGCAGCAGCAGCCATGGCTTCTTCGACACGCTCGACACCAGTGGCGGCAGCCAACCGGAGCAGCACCACCAGCAACAGCAGCACCAGCAGCACCAGCACCAGCAACAACACCAACAGCAGCAGCAGCAGTTTGCGCCCGTGGATCCGCTGTTCTTTGACTACGGCCTGGTGCCGTACAGCGGCGCGGCGCAGCCGGAGGCGTGCCCGACGTGCCTGGCAGGCCTGGTGTGCTCGCTGCACGGGTATTACGAGTGAGGATTGCCGTGTTTTGTATTTGTTTTTGTTTTGCGCTTGTTTCCGTAACGACTGATGAATGTTTGTATTTGATTGTATTTTGATTGTATTTTGATCGTTATTCTTGTTTGATTTTTGTTTGATTTGTGTGAATATTTGGGAAGCCAGGAATTAAATAAAAGAATAAGCAAAGCGTTGAATGAACAGAAACACAAAGTTTTTACAGCCGAAAAAAAAAAAAAAAAAAAAAAAAAATCAAAACAACGAATAAAATAAACTTAATTCTGTAAAATGCAAGCTCACCCTCGCCCATGAATGAAGCCCTAAATTGCAATAAACAAAGCAAAGCATGCCGGTACGAAGAAAAAACGCCGTGTGCCCAAGCCATCCCAGTTGGACTTCCTCCGGTTGGTATCGTCTTGCCGTCGCCCCCCCCTGGGTGTTGTCACCCTCACAAAAAGTAGTCTGCCACCGGCTTCTTCGCCGGCATGCCGCGCGAGTCCTGCGGCGCCGCGGCAAACACGCGGTACCGCCGGCCCGGCCCGCGGCCCGCGTACATCTGCGCCTCCTCGAGCGTGGTGCGCGGCCCGCCGCCGCCGCCGCCGTCGTCGTCGGCCGTGGCCGTGTGGCTGCTGCTGCTGCTGCCGCTGCCGCCGCCGCCGTTGCTGGGCCCGCGCAGGCGGCGGCCGGCCAGCGCGCCGTCGTCGCCGTTGCTGCGGGCAAACGTGCCCAGGCCGGAGGCGTCCTCGCTGAGCTCGAGCAGGGCGGCAATGTTGCCGCAGCGGTAGCAGTAGTTGGGCGCGGACCAGACGGTGACAATGGTGCCGTCAAACATCTCCTTGAAGCCCTCCATGACGAGCTGGTGGGCGCGGGCCACGAGGCTGATGTCGTTGCGGTGGTTGAAGGCCTTGACAATGTTGCCGCCGAACAGGAAGCCGGCGCCGCGGGGGGACAGGCCCCAGCCCTCAATGTCGTCCGGGTCGGACCACAGCAGGTCGCACATGGCGCCCTCGTGCGGCACCTCCTGCTTGCGGTCGAGCAGGCGGATCTTGTCAATGGTGTCGATGAGCGGACTAAGCCCACCGTGCACGCACAGCACGGCGCCCGCGGGGTTGCCGATGGACCCGGCGCTGTCGCCGGACGCGCCCGACCCGGGCGGGCCCGTGCGGCTGGGGCTGCTCATGGGGATGTCGTCGTCGCCGGCGTCGTCGGACGAGGACGAGAAGCGGCTGCCGCCGTCGCGACGGCGGCTGCCGGACTTGGCCGGCTGCAGGTGTGCGGCGGCCAGCAGCTGCTGGTGCAGGAGCTGCTGCTGGTGCAGCTGCAGCTGGGCGGAGGCGCCGCCGCGCGGGCGGTGCTCGAAGCGGCTGACGATCTGGGTGTCCGAGTTGCAGACCTCGATCTCGACGTCCTGGTCCAGATAGTCCTGGGGGTCGACGGCGTCGCTGGCCGGGCCGAGGGCGGTGGACGCGCCCAGGACGACGGCGGCCAGGGCCAGGTAGTCGAAGACGTCGCAGCAGTAGCGCCAGACGTTGGCGCTGCCGTACTTGCGCAGGCACTCGTCGTAGAAGCCGTAGACCGTCGTGATCTGGCGCGACTCGTGGTTGCCGCGGATCAGCGTCATGCGGTCCGGGTAGCGCACCTTGAGGCACAGCAGCAGCAGAAAGGTCTCGATGGAGTAGAAGCCGCGGTCGACAAAGTCGCCCAGGAACAGGTACTTGGTGTCGGGCACGTCGCCGCCGACGCGGAACAGCTCCATCAGGTCGTGGAACTGGCCGTGGATGTCGCCGCAGATGGTCACCGGCGCCGTGACCGTCACGACGTTGCCCTCCTCGATCAGCAGCTCGCGCGCCTTGTGGCACAGCTCGCGCACCTGGTCCTCGGGGATCGGGCGGCACGCCCGCAGCTGGGCGATGGCTCTGGGGGGGGGATCAGCTTGGCATGTCTTGGTGATTTGGCAGTGTCTTGGAGAGATGCTTGTCTTGTCTTACTGGTCAATGTCGCTCATGGCAGGCAAGGATGATCGACAGAACAAAACCCAAAGAGAAAAAACTCAGCGCATGGCGGACGTTGATGCCGCCGTCAAGCACTGATCACGGGGAGGGAGGGGAGGGGCGGACGGCGTTGGAGGAGGAAGACGAGGTCTTCAGGAGTGGGACGTTGTGCACGGCGAAACGACGAAACGAAACGCGACGGTGACGGCGCTAAGAATTACGGGGGCGCACGCGATAAGATCCGATAAGTCTGAAAAAGTGGAGCTGGACAGGGCCAGGCAGGCGTGGCCAATCCGGAGGCGGCCTTTGCGATTTTGGGGGGGGCGTGGGCTGTTTTTTGCTCCTTGCGTTTGCGGGTTTTCGCTGTCCTGACTTGACGAGCGGCCGCGCCTCCTACACACCGAACGACCCCGGACCGCCCCCCATGCCACCGCACCTGCACCCGCGCTCGCGCATGACGTCGTCGCTGTTTGCGACGACGGTGGCGGCGAGCTTCTTTGTCGTGGCGCTGCCGCACGTGCTGCCGTGCCCGGCGCCGCGTGTCCGGTTTGCCGACGGCCGGCTGCCCGGCCCGGCGCGGGACGACGACGACGTGCTCGGAGCCGATACGGCGGCGGCAGCAGGCACGCAACGGCGACGACGGCGGCGGCGGCCACAAGCCGAGGGCGACGAAGCCGCGGCCTTGGCCGCATCCGAAAAGACCCCCTCGACAACCGACGGCCTGCGTCCCCGGATCCCGGCGGCAGCGGCAGCGGCAGCAGCGGCCGAGGTGCAGCGCGGCGACGGCAGCATTGCGCGGTTTGCCATGGTCCAGACCGACAGCACAGACAGCAGCGCCGGGCTCTCGGCCACGCCACGACCAGCACGCGAGTGTCCCGTGCCCAAACCCGGAGGAATTGTGGGCGAGCTGCTGGGATTCAAGACGAAGAGCAGCACCACCACCAACAGCAGAGACGACACAAGCAGCACAGAACGGCCATCATAGCAGCAGCTGGCCGGGCTGTTGTCCCGGCTGGGGAGAGAGAGCATGGAGAGAGAGGGGAGAGGGTTGGAAAACCGCAACTCCTGGCGTTTTTGATATTTTGTGGGATTTCTGGGATAGCATTTTTTTTTTTGTTTGGCGCGGGCAGGCCAACAGAGCCGCCGGCAACGCATCGCCCTTGGAGCAAAGCCCAATAGAGCCGTCAATGGACAACGAATCGTGCGCAATGGCGTGATGCCCAACCGTGCAGCGGTCTTTCTGTGTGGTGGTGACCCCTCTTTAGCGGCACGCGCGCTAGCGCTCAGCGCCCTGCAGGGCCCAAACCCGCCTAAAGCCGGAGCAAAGAAGGAAAATCTTCCCCTCCCTCTCTTTCTCTAGCAAAACCTCTTGTTGACGGACGACGACGACGACCACCCACCGCCGCCGCCGCCATGCACATCCTCGTGGTCAACGACGACGGCCCGCCGTCCGAGCATGCGTCGCCGTACGTGCACTCGCTGGTGCGGGCGCTGCAGGCGGCCGGCCACCTGGTGTCGGTGTGTCTGCCGCACACGCAGCGCTCGTGGATCGGCAAGGCGCACATGATCGGCCAGACGGTCGAGCCGCAGTACTACCGCCCGCCGCCGCCGGACGCGCCGCCGGCCGGGCTGGCGCCGCTGGCGGGCGAGCCGGCCAACGCGGGCAGCACGCACGCGCGGCCGTACGCCGGCGATGCGTCGGCGGCGGACGCGCCCGAGGAGTGGGTGCTCGTCAACGGCACGCCGGCGTCGTGCGTGCAGATCGGCCTCTACCACGTGTTCCGCTCGCGGCCGCCCGTCGACCTGGTCGTGTCGGGCCCCAACTACGGCCGCAACACGACGGCCGTGTTCGCGCTCAGCTCCGGCACGCTCGGCGGCGCGCTCGAGGCCGCCACCTGCCGCCGCCGCGCCGTCGCCCTGTCGTACGCCTTCTTCTCGCGCAACCACGACCGCGCCATCGTGGCCGAGGCCAGCCGCCACGCCGTGCGCGTCATCGAGGCCCTGGCCGCGCGCTGGCCCGCCGACGGCAGCGTCGACCTCTACAGCGTCAACGTGCCGCTCGTCGCCGGCGTTGCCGCCGCCAAGACGGTCTACGCCGGCATGCTGCAGAACTACTGGCGCGCCGGCGGCTGCTTCGTGCCCGAGGACGGCGCGGACGGCGCGAACGGCGCGCCGGCAGCGGCGGCCGACAGCAACGCCGAGGAGGAGCGCCTGCGCGCGGGCGAGGCGGCGGCGCCGACGGCGGCTGCTGCCTCCGGCACGGCCCCGGCCTCTACAGATGCCCCCTACCACGGCCACGACCGCCCGCTGCAGCACCGCAACTTCAAGTGGCAGCCGCGCTTCACCGACATCTACGACAGCGTCGACCAGGCGCCGCCCGGCAACGACGGCTGGGCGGTGCGCGAGGGCATGACGAGGTGTGTTGCGTTACCCCCTTCAAAGAAGCATACAGACATCTAACAAAACCCAGCATCACACCGCTCAAGGCCAACTTCTGGCCGGCGGCGACAGAACTGCACCAGACCGAGTTTCAGCTGTGAGTGGCCGGGGACTGTTCAGCCTGTGATTTTTGTTGTTTGAATTTTTTTTTTTTTTTTGATTCTTGTCGTTTTTTCTTTCGCATATTGGTTGGTCGTCTTCTTGCCGTGGCTTCAAAAATGGACAGGAAAGAGCAGAGAGCAAAAGGGGATCAAAACTACAGAAATCCAACTAGACTCGGTTCTATAGAGATCGAATTGATGATCGCTTCTCTCTCTCCCTCTCCGTGTTGCTCTGCCCGGCCAGATGGCAAAGAAGACGACCTCGGTGCAACATTTGGCTGACTGGTGCTCTGCGTAGGGATCCTGTCCAAGCCAAATCGACAGACACACCGACCATCCACGCCCTGGTTGCGTACGGCGACCCGTATGTCCAGCCGCTCGTGCTCGAGGCCCTGCGTGCTGTTGTGCCGGCCGACCGCCTGCACCTGCTATCGGCGCCTGCCGGCCGTACTGGCGACGGCGACGACGAGCTTGTTTCTTTGGAGACACTGCTGGCCGGGCTCGCGCTGGACGCGGGCGGGCCGCCGCCTGCGGTCTTGCAGATCACCCCGTACGAGGCCATTGACTTTGAGTACGCGGCCGGGGCCGCAGCCGGGGCCGCAGCCGGGCCGCCGGTCTGGATCAACAGCTACATGATCCGCAAGGCCCTGATCCGCAAGCACTTCCTGGCCGCCACGGTCGAGCAGTGGGTGGCCAAGCGGCCGGGCTCCGTGCTGGCGCGCCACGTGCAGCGGGCCGAGGCGTTCGAGGTCGACTACGCCGAGTTCCTGGACGACGCGCTGGTCGAGGCGTTTGATCTGCGCGCGAGCCTCGAGGCGAACGAGACGCGGCCGCCGGACCAGCAGACGTGGTGGATTCTCAAGCCGAGCATGAGCGACCGCGGCCAGGGCATCCGGCTGTTCAGCACGATGGACCAGCTGCAGGCCATTTTCGACGGGTGGGAAGAGGATTTCGAGGAGGAGGAGGAGGAGGAGGAGGAGGCGGACGCCGACATGGAGAAAGGCGGCGACGACCTCCCCCCCAAAGACTACGTCGCCGCGTCGCACCTCCGTCACTTCATCGCCCAGCCGTACCTGCACCGGCCGCTGCTGCTGCCCGGCACGGGCGGCCGCAAGTTCCACATCCGCGTCTACGTGCTGTGCGTCGGCGCCATGCAGGTCTACGTGTACCGCGACATGCTGGCGCTGTTTGCGGCCAAGCCGTACGCGGCGCCGTGGGAGGGGGGGGGTGACAGCGAAGACCCGGAGGCCGGACCCGACCTGTCTGCCCACCTGACCAACACCTGTCTGCAGGACGACCTGGACAAGGGCCGCGCCGTCAAGCGCTTCTGGGACCTGGAGACGCCGGCGGCGGGCGACAGCAGCCTCAAAGACGCCATCTTCGGCCAGATCTGCCGCGTCACCGGCGAGCTGTTCGAGGCCGCCGCCGTGGCCGCGCCCATCCACTTCCAGCCGCTGGCCAACGCGTTCGAGGTGTACGGGCTGGACTTTTTGGTGACGGAGGCCGCGGGCGACGACGCCGAAACCACCACACCCACGGCCTGGCTGCTCGAGGTCAACGCCTTCCCCGATTTCCGGCAGACGGGCACAGGCCTGCAGGCGCTGGTGGCCGGCTTCTGGACGGACGCGCTGCGCCTGGTGGTGCGGCGCATGGGCGGCGGAGGCAGCAGCGGCAGCAGCACCGACAGCCCCGAGCACCCCGAGGCGGACAGCACCGCCATGGTCCTGGTCAAGGACCTGGACCTGGGCAGGCGGTGAGGCGAGGGCCGCGCAAACGCGCCTATCCGGAAACAGAAGGTCGCCGTGTCTGCCAAGGCCGCGCACCGGCCGCCGTTGCGACGTCTCTCATCTCCGTGCGCTGCTTGTGGAATCTCCTCGTTGTTGGCCAAGAGAGGCTGTGCAGAGCCGTGTGAGGCCGTGATTTTTTTTTTCTTCTGCTGATCCTTCCTTGGCTGCCCCCAGAGAGCGCATTGTTCCTCTGCAAATTAGCCCCCTTTTTTCCAGAGGCGGACGGGACTTCTAAGATGGCTAAGGATTATAGGATTTCTGGGGTACCACCAGCAGGGAGTACCTGCGACGAGGCCTGTGTGCTGCTGTGCTGCTGTGCTGCTGTGTGCTCGATCTGGATCGCCGTTGCGTACGGTGTGGACGATGCATGCATGCATGTGCCTGGGAGGCGACGACGGGGTCACATGGCCGGACCGTTGCGCGCGCGCCAGAGGAGGCTCTGGGAGGATTGCCTGGTGCCTGGAGTGTAGACTGACTCCTCGTACGATGGATGCAACATGGAGAGAAAAAAAAAAGAAGAAAAGGAAGAAGAAAAAGAAGAAAAATGAGAGAAAAGAGCGCTCTCCTGACAATCAGAACCGTGACCGTTTCGCCCGCCGTGCACAGCCTGCCATGATGCGCTGAACATGTCGTGACGACAGGCCCTCCTGGTTTGCCTCTTGCTTGGCCCTCCCTTGGCTTTTTGTCTTGTTTTGTCTTGCTTTTGTCGCCCCCCCGCTGCACAGCCCGATAGGCCTCTGGCGCTGCACACGCTGAACGATGCGCTGTGGCGAGTGGAGCAGGAGGCCGTTTAGGCAACTGGCTCCAGGCGGTTTGGGGGTTTGGGGCCCTGGCTTTCCAGGCTCGATTGGGCGGATTGGGTGGCCCGTCTTGGCCCATACGATTGCGGCGCTTGCCAGGCCAAGCCGTCAATCAGCGCCTGCCAGAAACGCTAATGCTCCACCACACTGCCGGTTACCCACCCCCCAGCATTAAGGGCAATACCTCCACGGCAGAAATCCCCACCCAGTTCTCTTGGCGCCCGCTGATTGGCCTGAATTGTTTGCACAGCCTCGTTCCAGTGTGTGCCATTTTGGCGAGTTCCTATTACGAAGTATACCGCATCGAGGGAAGGATCGATCGTTTGTTTGGCAATTTGCTGGTAGCATATCAATTTTGCAATTGCCTTTTTCCCCAGCCAATTTTCTTCTGCTTTGTTCTCCCAACCGTTTGCCTCAATCCTTTTTGCCTTCCAGCTCTGCCTTGGCCGCTCAACAATGGCAAGGCTGCCCCTTGCACTCGACGACACGCTCTCGGCACCGCCGTACCACAACTGAACCTGCCTGCGCCCAGTGCCCGACCACGCCCAATCGCCTCGGCTGCAAACACCGCCCATATCTCTCTCTCTCACCTCCCACACCCCCCCCCTTCGTCCTCGATCATCTTGACGATAACACCTGCGGCTTCTTTGATTCCATCACCTTTCTCACGGGCTCCTTCACCCCTCTCCCCCCCCCCCCCCCCCCTGTCGTCGCATCGCGTCCCCCCCTGCAGCACTGTTGTGTTGCGGCAACCCCCTTTTTTGCCGCCCCAGTGCTCCTCGAATCCTCTCTCTTTTCTTTTGCTTTCCCCGTCCTCACGCTCGCCTCACCTTGCCCAACCGTTGCAACGGCTCCGGAGACACCCGATCCCCGATCCCGGCTGCCTCTGCTGCCGCCGTGCTCGTCCAGGCCGCGCGCGTAGAGCTTTGAAGCCTGCGCCCGCGACAATCGAGCACAAGCACCGCAAAAGAACGCACGCACTCCGCCATCGTCGACTGCCTAGGCCGCTACAGCGACCCCCCCCAAGGTGCCACACACCAAGACTCCACGATGGCGCAGCAAGGTGACGCGGATGCGCCGCGCCGCCGCCCTCGGGCGTAAGTCTCTTCTCTTCTCCCCCATATAGCCACCACCTTCTTTTGTTTGTTGGCTGTTCAGCTAACTCCATGCAGGCCGACCATCACCATTGACACCACGGCCGTCAGCACCCCTGGCCCCGACATGTCTTCCGACGGTGTCCCGCTCTACACCAACTCGCCCATCCGGCTTTCCGACGATGGCAACAGCAACGGTGGTCTTCACAGCCCCATCGACCTGGACAACCAGGCCGCCAGCCCCCAGTCACCCTCGCTCGCCATCCCGCCGGCTCTGGGCGCCGGCGCCGCCCACCATCAGTCAACCAACTCATTCGACAGCCGTGACAGCCGCCCGACCAGTCCACACAATGTCTCCAGCCCCGTGCTGCCGCGCGGCGGCGGCGGCGGCTTCCTGGCCGTGCCCAACAACCACCGCTCCCGCCAGAACTCGGTCGACTCCGAGGACGGCTCGCACTCCGTGGCCATCTCCCAGGGCGAGACGGTCATTGGCAGCTCCACGTCCGGCGACAAGTTGCGGCACACCCTCTCCGCCGACGTCGTCAACAACGACCGCATCATGAAAGACGCCGACGCGCTCAAGCCCGACCTCGGCCGCGAGGCCGACTTCGTCGTCGACAACAACCCGTTCGCCTTCAGCCCGGGCGAGCTTGGAAAGCTGTTCGACCCCAAGAGCTTGGCGGCCTTTTACCGCCTGGGTGGCCTTGCCGGCATCGAGCGCGGCCTGCGCACCGATCGGAAAGCAGGCCTGAGCGTCGACGAGAGCACCCTGGATGGCGCCGTCTCCTTTGAAGAGGCCACGCGCGGCAGCGGCGGCGCTCGCACCGGCGACGGCGTCCTGGGCGGGGACACGTCTGCCATTTCCTCGTCTGCGCCGTTGTCCGCGGCCAAGGGCGCCGGTGGCGGCGACGGCACGCCCTTTGCCGACCGCAAGCGTGTCTATAAGGACAACCGCTTGCCGGAAAAGAAGGCCAAGACCCTGCTGCAACTGGTCTGGATCACGTTCAACGACAAGATCCTCATCATGCTGTCCATTGCCGCCGTCGTGTCGCTGGCCATTGGCCTCTACCAGACCTTTGGCACCGACCACGACCCGGAGCACCCGGCCGTCGAGTGGATCGAGGGCGTCGCCATTATTGTGGCCATTCTCATTGTCGTCATTGTCGGCTCGCTCAACGACTGGCAGAAGGAGCGCCAATTTGCCAAGCTCAACCGCAAGAAGACCGACCGCCTGGTCAAGGTCGTGCGGTCGGGCCGGCTGCAGGAGATCTCGATTCACGACGTCCTCGTCGGCGACGTCATGCACCTCGAGACGGGCGACATGATCCCGGTCGACGGCGTCCTGATCGAGGGCCACAACATCAAGTGCGACGAGTCCCAGGCCACGGGCGAGTCCGACCTGATCCGCAAGCGCCCCGCCGACGAGGTGTATGCGGCGATTGAGAACCACGAGAGCCTCAAGAAGATGGATCCGCTCATCCAGTCGGGCGCCCGCGTCATGGAGGGCCTCGGCACCTTTCTCGTCACCTCCACGGGCGTCAACTCGACGTACGGCCGCACGCTCATGGCGCTGCAGGACGACCCGGAGATCACGCCGCTGCAGGCCAAGCTCAATGTCATTGCCGACTCCATTGCCAAGCTCGGCGGTGCCGCGGCGCTGCTGCTCTTCATCGTGCTCTTCATCGAGTTCTGCGTCCACCTGCCAAAGATGGGCCCCGACGTGACGCCGGCCCAGAAGGGCCAGGACTTTTTGAACATTTTCATTGTTGTCGTGACCATCATCGTCGTGGCCGTGCCCGAGGGCCTGCCGCTGGCGGTGACGCTGGCGCTCAGTTACGCGACGGCGCGCATGGTCAAGGAGAACAACCTGGTGCGGCAGCTCAAGGCCTGCGAGGTCATGGGCAACGCGACGACCATCTGCTCCGACAAGACCGGCACGCTGACGCAGAACCGCATGCGCGTCGTGGCCGGCACGATTGGCACGGCGCAGCGGTTTGGCGAGGCGGCGACGACCGAGGCCAACGAGACGGCCATGACCGATGCGGCCCCGGCTCAGAACAACGCCGACAACGAGGACAGCGCAGCCATTGCCGCAAACGAGAGCAGCGCGCAGGAGGCTGTCAACGGCCTGGGCGAGAGCGTGCGGCAGCTGCTGCTGCTGTCGATCGTTGCGAATTCGACGGCCTTTGAGGGCGAGGTGCACGGCAAGGCCGAGTTCGTCGGGTCCAAGACGGAGTCGGCGCTGCTGACGTTTGCGCGCGAGCACCTGGCCATGGGTCCGGTCAGCGAGGAGCGGGCCAACGCGCCGACGACGCTGCAGCTGGTGCCGTTTGACTCGGGCCGCAAGTGCATGGGCGTCGTGGTGGCGCTGCCCGGCGGCGGGGCGCGGCTGCTGGTCAAGGGCGCGTCCGAGATCATGCTGGCGCACTGCACGCAGGTGGTGCGGGACCCGACCAAGGACACGGCGCTGACGCCGCTGACGGACGGCGCGCGGACGGCGCTCAACGAGACGATTGACCGGTACGCGACCGGGTCGCTGCGCACGATCGGGCTCGTGTTCCGGGACTTTCCGCAGTGGCCGCCGGCGGGGGCGCGGCGGCACGACGGCGCGGCGGACGACGTGGTCTTTGAGGACATCTTCCGCGACATGGCGTTCCTGGCGCTGGTGGGCATCAAGGACCCGCTGCGCGACGGCGTGCGCGAGGCGGTGCGCGACTGCCAGCGGGCGGGCGTGGTGGTGCGGATGGTGACGGGCGACAACCGGCTGACGGCACAGGCGATCGCCAAGGACTGCGGGATTCTGCAGGCGGACAGCGAGGTGATGGAGGGCCCCGTGTTCCGCAACCTGAGCGAGGCGGAGCAGCTGGCGGTGATCCCGCGGCTGCACGTGCTGGCGCGGTCGAGCCCGGAGGACAAGCGGATCCTGGTGCAGCGGCTCAAGGAGCAGAACGAGACGGTGGCGGTGACGGGCGACGGGACCAACGACGCGCCGGCGCTCAAGCTGGCAGACGTGGGCTTCTCGATGGGCATCTCGGGCACGGAGGTGGCCAAGGAGGCGTCGGCGATCATCCTGATGGACGACAACTTTGCGTCGATTGTCAAGGCGCTGAAATGGGGCCGGGCGGTCAACGACGCGGTCAAGCGGTTCCTGCAGTTCCAGCTGACGGTCAACGTGACGGCGGTGGTGCTGACGTTTGTGTCGGCGGTGGCGAGCGGCGACGAGTCGAGCGTGCTGACGGCGGTGCAGCTGCTGTGGGTGAACCTGATCATGGACACGCTGGCGGCGCTGGCGCTGGCGACGGACCCGCCGCACCCGACGGTGCTGGATCGGGCGCCGGAGCGCAAGGGCGCGTCGATCCTGTCGACGACGATGTGGAAGATGATCATTGGGCAGGCGCTGTACCAGCTGGTGATCACGTTCCTGCTGTACTTTGGCGGGCGCAAGGTGCTGCCGCCGCACCTGCACGACACGGCGACGGACGACCAAGTGCAGACGCTGGTGTTCAACACGTTTGTGTGGATGCAGATCTTCAACCAGTGGAACTGCCGGCGGCTGGACAACCGGTTCAACATTTTCGAGGGCCTGACGAAGAACTGGATCTTTGGGGCGATCAGCCTGCTGATGATTGGCGGGCAGGTGCTGATTGTGATGGTGGGCGGGCGCGCGTTCAACATTGCCAAGGAGGGCCAGCCGGGTGCGCTGTGGGGGTACGCGGTGGGCTTTGGGCTGGTGTCGATCCCGGTGGGCGCGGCGATCCGGATGGTGCCGGACGCGCTGCTGGAGCGCATGGTGCCGGCGTGGTTCAAGCGGTGGCTGCACACGCTGCTGGCGGGGCGCAAGAAGAAGAAGGCGGCGGCGGCGCCGGGCGTGACGGTGTCGTCGCACGAGCCGTTTGCGGCGGCGACGGCGGACGACGCGCGCTTCGACCTGTACCCGGCGGCGCTGGCGGAGGTGCGCGACGAGCTGGCGTGGCTGAAGCGCGTCAAGGGCGGGCGGCTGAACAACGTCAAGTTTGCGCTGCAGCACCCGCGCGAGACGCTGGCGGCGCTGCCACGGTCGCGCAGCGCGTCGCACTCGCGGTCCGAGTCACTGGTGCCGTCGCGGTCCAACTCGTTCAACGGCGGGGCGGCGGGCAGCAGCCACGGCGGGCCGCCGCAGACGCCGACGCGCGAGAACAGCTTTGCATCGGCGCATGGAGGAAGTGGTGGTGGCGGACTGCTGCCCGGCGCCGGCGGCAGCACGGCGGCAGCGTCGCCGGCGTCGTTGGCGGCGGCATCGCCGTCGTCGCACCGGCGGTCGCGGTCGATGCGGTCGTCGCGGTCGCGGTCCAACTCGGCGCTCGGGGCGACGACGGTGATGGCGGGCATCATTGCCGGCAGCGTGGCCGTGGGTTGGTCGCCGATCGACCGCAGCAACAGCAGCGGCGGGCACAGCGCGCTGAACGACGTCGGCGGCAGTGCTGGTGGTGGTGGTGGCGCCGGCGGCAACAGCAGCGAAGCCGGCGCCGACCAGAACGACAGCAAGTGAGGAGGTGCCTTGGCTGCCGTGTAATTTCACTGCAACGTTCTTTGCTTTTCTTCCTTCTTTTCTTTTGTTTATATTTCCTTGCGTTGTTTTATCTTGGCCACGGCCATACGTTTTTTGCATTTTCCCCTTGTACCAACAACCGCTTTGCATAGAGCAGCCGACCAGGCCGGGCGTTGTTTCTTTGTTTTGCTCTGTTTTTTTTTGTTTGACACGAGCTTTTCTCACAAAACCTCCAAAAAGAGACGGGCGTTGGGCTGGCCGCTGGTGGGATCTTTGCTTTTTCATAGACGAACAAAAACGTTGACTGAAGCTGTGTTGGGCTGTGAAGCAAGCTGTAGATGGCGTGAATACAGGCGTAAATACAGGCGTAAATACAGGCGTAATACAGGGCAACACCACTACGCGGCGACCACGTGCCCCGCAGCTTGCTGCAGCAGTTCTCGGAACAACACCTTTCCCCTTTGCACCCCTCGTTTGTTCCAACACGCCCACCCACCCACAATGTCGTCGACACCCTCTGCACAAGACATGGCGCCGGCCTCGCCGTCATCGCCGCCGCCGTTGCCCGACGCCGCCATGGATGAGGACACCGCCGACACCGCCGGCACCGGCACGGGTACGCCTGACGCGGCTGCGGACACCGACACCGACACCGCCGCCGCCACCGACATCCCCCTGACCATGACGGCGTCCACGGTGCTGCAGCAGCTGCCGCGCGACGCGACGGCGGCGCTGGCGGCCACGACGGCCGGCGGGCTGTTTGCGCGCGACCGCAAGGTGGTGGTGCGGTTCAAGGCGGTGGGCTCGGCGCCGGCGCTGGACGGAGGCGGCGACGTGCGGCGCAAGATCCTGGCGGCGCAGCGGTTCGAGGTGGTGGTGGCGTATGTGCGGCGGGCGCTGCGGGTGCCGGCGGGGGCGAGCGTGTTCCTGTATGTGAACAGCGCGTTTGCGCCGGCGCTGGACGAGGTGGTTGGGAACCTGCATCAGGTGGGTGAGGAGGTCTGGGGGGGGGCGACTCCAGAAAGCGAGGCTGCTGCTGACGGACCAGTGCTTCAAAGACTCGAACGACCAGCTCAACGTGTCGTACTCGCTGACGCCGGCGTTTGGGTGAACGGCCAACGGCAGACAACACGAAATGGCGACGACAAACGACAAAAGGCGCAATGGCTCGCTGTTGATGCTATGGACACGAAACGAAGAGTATATACAAGAGAGGAGACGGCCTGCACTCAAGCCGGGTCATCATGGTGGCCATCGTGGCCCCCGTCGCCGACCTCGCGCAGAAACTGCTGCAGCTCGGCCTCGGGCATGGCGTACGTGTGCTCGGGCGCCGGGTACGCGCGGGCCTTGACGTCGTCGCGGTAGGCGGCGATGGCGCGGTGGGCCTCGCCCCAGACGTCGCCGTAGCGGCGCACAAACTTGGGCAGGAAGCGGCCCGGCGGAAAGTGGCCGGTCATGTCGACCTGGACGAGGACCTGGCCGGAGCAGGCGCTGCCGGCGCCGATGCCGATGGTGGGGATGCGCAGGGCGGCGGTGACGACGCGGGCGACGTCGGCGGGCACGGCCTCGAGCACGACGGCAAAGGCGCCGGCGTCCTGGACGGCGCGGGCGTCGGCGAGCACGGCGTGGGCGGCGGCGGCGGTGCGGCCCTGGACGCGGAAGCCGCCGAGGGCGTGGTGGCGCTGGGGCGTCAGGCCGATGTGGGCGAGCACGGGGATGCCGGCCTGCTGGGTCAGGGCGCGGATGGTGGGCGCGACGGCGGCGCCGCCGCCCTCGAGCTTGACGGCCTGGACGCCGCCCTCCTTGACGTAGCGGATGGCGGTGGCGACGGCCTGCTGGGGGCCCAGCTCGTACGAGCCCATGGGCAGGTCGCCGACGACAAAGGCGGCGGGGCGCGCGCGCGCGACGGAGCGGCAGTGCAGCAGCATGTCGTCGACGGTGACGGCGCTGGTGTCGTCCATGCCGAGCGCGACCATGGCCAGGCTGTCGCCGACGAGCAGCATGTCGACGCCGGCGGCGTCGGCCACGTGCGCGGACGGGAAGTCGTGCGCCGTCAGCACGGCAATGGGCTCGCCGCGGGCGTGCATGGCGCGCAGGGCCGGCAGGGTGACCTTTTTGCGGGCGGGCGCGGCGCCGGGCGCGGCGGACATGGGCGAGTGGGAGCTGTAGGGGTGGGCGGGGGGGGAGGAGGAGGAGGGGGAGTAACTGGTCGGGAGGATGCGGCCGACGGCCGAGGGGAGGGCGGATGGATGGGCGAGGGCTGGTCGACTGAGGGCAGGTCGGGTTGCTGGTCGGGCCAGAGACCGGGCCAGGGCGGCGCCGGTGGCCGTGAAAGCTCGTGATGAAGGCATGGAGAGAGAGAGAAGAAGAAGATGAGGAGAGGAGATGAAGTCGGATGGGAAACGGAAGGGAAAAAAGAAAAAGAAAAGAAAGAAAACGAAAAGGACAAAAGAACAGGAAAGCAAACTTTTCAACGTCGAGTCAATACGGAGCAAAAGCAAAAGGGGGCTCTGCCGCGGTGGCCTCGTCTTTTATGGTGCCCGCCATGATGGTATTTACCGTGTACAATTGAGACCTCTGCGCAAAGATTTTAGGGAAAGCCCACGAGCCGATTCTGCCGGCTTTCGGGGGTGGTGTGGTGCCGAGGCAAAGCGGCGGGCGGTGAAGGGTGGGGCCAGTCAGTGGAGAACAGCTAGGCACAGAAAGGCACAGAACAGGCAGGAGCTTGATCGACAACACAACCATGGCCGAAGAGCAGCAAACCCTCAAGGCTGCGTTTGCGTCGGCCGAGGCGCAGCGCGAGGCGCTCGAGCGCGGCGCGCCGGCGGGCCTGGCCGCGTACGGCGACGCGGTGGCGGCGGCGGTGGCGGCGTACGAGCGGTGCGCGGCGCGCATCGACGCCGTGGCCCTGTTCAGCGCCAACGAGACGGCCGACGACGTGGCCACGGCGCACCTGCGGTACCTGCTGGTGCCGCTGCGGGAGGCCGAGCTGGTGCAGCGGCTGCCGCTGGCCCCGGGCGACGACGACGACCGGCCGCGGGCGCGGCGGGCGCTGCTGCGGCGGGCGCGCGCCGCGTACGAGCGGTTCCTGCACCAGCTGGACGGGTACGGGCTGCTGGGGCCGGCGTACGCGCGGCCGCTGGCGGCGTACGATGCAGATCCGGCGAATTTCTCCCTAGCTGGGGGTGTGGGGGGGAGCAGCAGCAGCAGCGGGGATGCCATGGCGGACGCGGTGGCGCGGCGCAACGCCAAGATTGCGAGTTTCCGGGCAGAGACGGCGCTGCGGGAGAAGCTGGCGTCGCTGCGGCAGCAGCAGGAGGTGCGGCGGGCGGCGAGGAGGCGGCGGCGAGCAGCAAACAACGCTGACGCCGACGCCGACGCCGACGCCGACGACGACGCCGACTCCGACTCAGACGACTCCGACGACGAACAAGCCCGCGCCCTCGCCCTGGCCGAGCTCGAGTACAGCGCCCACCAGGCCCTGCAGGGCCTCGAGAGCCTCAACCGCGAGGACGCGATGCTGGCGCAGGTGCGGGCGGCCGACCTGGCGGCGGGCGGGCAGGGGCGCTTCGGCGGGCTGGGCGACAACCGGCAGCGGCAGCGGGGGGACGAGGAGGCGGGCACGCCGATCCATACAGGAAACGCCCCCACGCTCCGCCAGCTGCAGAACATGCACGGCAGCACGGCCGCCGTGATGGACGACGGGCGCGGCGGCAGCAGCCGGGTGGTCGGGGCGCGCGGGGCGCTGCTGACGACGGACGGGCGGCCGCGGCAGCCGTTTACGATCCTGGGCAGCCGGGCCGAGCGCGCGCGCGCCGTGTTCCAGCCGGGGCACAGCCTGCCGACCATGTCGATCGACGAGTACCTGGAGGAGGAGCGGCGGCGGGGCGGGATCGTGGACGGCGGCGGGCCGGGCAGTGGCGGGAAACCGGCGGAAGCGGAAGCGGACGAAGACGACATGGAGCGGGCAGACGCCGAGACGATGAAGGCGCGCGCGTGGGACGAGTTTGTCGAGGCGAACCCCAAGGGCGCCGGCAACACGCTGAACCGGGGGTGAGCCCTGCCGTAGTAGCCGCTAGCAGAATAGCAGAGTGCTGCCTCAGGCCGCGACGATGTACCGCCGCACGCGATTTCCGCGGAGGGGTACCTGAAAATTTGGCGCCGTCCAAGATCAGAACACCCCGGGACAGCACCCCGGGACAACACCCGCCATCACCACCACCACCATGGACCGCCGCGTGCTCATCCTGTACGGCACCGAGACGGGCAACAGCCTGGAAAAGGCCGAGCGCGTCGACGCCGCGTGCCGCCGGCTGCGCGTGGCCACGGACCTGGCGGCGCTCGACGCCGTGCGGCTCAACGACCTGGTCGCCGGCGGCTACGGGCTGGTCGTCTTTGTGCTGGCCACCACGGGCCACGGCGCCTTCCCGGCGAATGCGCGCCGCTTCTGGACGAGCCTGCGGCGGGCCAAGCTGCCGCCGGGCTGCCTGGCCCCGGTGCGCTATGCGCTGTTTGGCCTGGGCGACAGCGCGTACGCGCGCTTCAACTGGGCCGCGCGGCTGCTGCACAGCCGGCTGCAGCGGCTGGGCGCCGCGCCGGCGTACGCGGACGCGCGCGCCGAGGGCGACGAGCGCCACGACGCCGGGACCGACAGCCTGTTTGCGCCGTGGCTCGCGGGGCTCGTGGCGCACGTGCGCGCGGCGTTTCCGCTGCCGCCGGGGCAGGCGCCGCTGGCAGACGACGCGCCCCTGCCGCTTCGGTACACGCTGGCGGTGGCGGCGCCAGAAAGCGTGCCTGAGGCAGCGCTCCCAGACGAGCCGCCCCCGATCCCCGACGGCCTCGACGCCACCGTCGTCGCCAACACCCGCGTCACGCCCGCCGACCACTGGCAGGACGTGCGCCTGCTGCAGCTGGCCGTGCCCGGCCTGCCCTTTGCGCCGCGCCCCGGCGACACCGTCGCCCTCTTCCCCGAGAACGACCCGGCCGACGTCGCCTGGCTGCTCGACCGCATGGGCTGGGCCGCGCTGGCCGACCGCCGCGTCGTGCTGCCGCCGCCGGGCCCCGTCGGCCGCGGCCGCCCCGACGGCCTGTTTGTGTCGGACACGACGACGCTGACGCTGCGCCAGCTGCTCGCCCGCCACCTCGACATCGCCGCCGTGCCCTCGCCCACCGTGCTCGCCCGGCTCGCGCCCTACACGGCCGCGCACGCCGACCAGCGCGCGCGCCTCGTCGAGCTGGCCCAGCCCGCCAACGCCCAGGAGTTCTACGACTTTGCCACGCGCCCGCGCCGCACCCTGCTCGAGGTCCTCGCCGAGTTCCACGCCTGCCGCATCCCGGTCGAGGCCGTGCCCTCGGTCTTTCCCGTGCTGCGCCCGCGGCTGTACAGCATAGCGAATGCCGTCGGCAGCGGCAGCAACCGTTCGACAGCCATCGACCTCCTCATCGCCCTCGTCCGCTACCAGACCATCATCCGCAAGCCGCGCGAGGGCCTCTGCTCCCGCCACGTCCGCGACCGCTGCCGCCCCGGCACCCGCCTGCGCATCCAGGTCCGCCGCAGCGACCGCCCGCCGCCGGGCGCCGGCCCCGGTGGCGCCGCCCGCCCGCTGCTGGCCGTCGCCGCGGGCACCGGCATTGCGCCCGTGCGCAGCCTGATCCAGGACCGGGCCGCCGTGTCGGACGTGCCGGGCGTGCCGGACAGCCCGGCCAGCCCGGCCAGCACGGCCGCTGCCGGCGACACCCTCCTCTTCTTCGGCTGCCGCAACGCCGCCGCCGACTACTTCTTCGCCGACGAGTGGGCGCGCACCCCGCGCCTGACCGTCGTGCCGGCCTTCTCGCGCGACGGGCCCGCCGCCGCCGCCAAGGACTACGTCCAGCACGCCCTCCGCCGCCGCGCCGCCGACGTGTGCGCCCTGCTGCGCGCCAGCCCGCCCGCCGCCGTCGTCGTCTGCGGCAGCGCCGGCCGCATGCCCGTCGCCGTGCGCGCCGCCCTCAAGGACGCCGCCGTGCAGGGCGGCCTGTGCGCCACCGCCGACGAGGCCGAGCAGCGCCTGTTTGGCGGCACGGGCGCCGACCGCATCGAGTACTGGGAGGAGACGTGGTGAGGGCAGGCGACGACACAAATAGATTAGACTGCTGTGCAGCAATAGCAATGAATAACAAGCAAAACACAAAACACAAACACAGAACAACTCACCCCCGACCCTTGCCCTTGCCCCCGCCACGCCCCTGCAGCGCCGGGAACTCGTCCTCCTGCAGCAGCGCTGCCAGCGCCGCGTCGCTGTCCACGCTGTCGCCCAGCGCCGCCGCAAACAGCGCCTGCTCGTCCGCCACCGCCGCCGTACGGCTGCCGCTGCCCTGGCCCACCATCGCGTCGGCGGCCCGCGCCTCTTCCTCCTGTAGGCTCAGCCGCAGCGCCAGCTGCAGGTCGTCGTCCTCGCTGGCGTCCATCATTGCCGCCGGTGCTGCTGCCGGTGCTGCCGCCGACGCTCCCGCCGACGCTCCCGCCCACACACGGCCCCCGCCGCGCCGCGCTGTCCGGTACGTCACGGGGAACCCAAAGTCTGTCAGCCCGGTGCTCGCGCCCGCGTAGTCGCCGTCCTCCTTCACGGCCGGCAGCGGCGGCGGCGGCGGCGACGACGACAACGACGACCCCAGTCCCGTTGTCGCCGCCGCCTCGCCGCCCCCGCTTTCCATCAGCGACAGCCGGATCGCCCGCTGCGTCTGCAGCTCAAAGTCGTCTTCGTCGTCGGCGAACGCTGCCGTCGCGGCCCCTCCGTCCACATCGGCCCTGGCCCAGCTTGGCGCCGGCTGCGGCACCGCCTGCCCCGACGTGCTCGGCTCCGGTGTCACCGTGCTGCCGGCCGATGGCCCGACGCTGCTGCCGCCGCTGTTGCTGCCCGCACCGCTGATGCTCGCGTCCACGCCCGACAGCGACGAGTGGCCCTCGCCACTGCCGCTGCCACCGCTGGCCTCGCTCGACCGCCGCTGCTCGTCCAGAAAGGCCTCCGTCGACAGGATCTCCGCGTACCGCACCGCCTCGTCGTCCGTCAGGCCCGCCAGCCCCACGCCGAACCGCTGCAGCAGCCGCGCCTGCTGCCGCGCCTCCTGCTCCTCGTCCTGCCGCAGCTGCGCCGTCTCCGACGCAATGTAGTCCGCCGCCTGGTCCCCCAGCCGCCGGCTGACCCGCTGCCCGTCCACGTTGGCGTACCGCACCCGCCGCTGCCGCTTGCGGCTCGTCCCGTGCAGCGACGCGCTGTACGACCAGTGCCGCACCAGCGCCCCGATCGACAGCACCCCGCGCAGCACCGTCGGGTCCGGGTCCAGGTACACCGCCCCAACCGCCGCAAACGCCTCGCTCGCCACCTCCCCGCGCCGGTGCACCAGCTGCCGCGGGATGCGGCCCGCCGTCGCCGCGTTCAGCGTCCGGATCGGCGCCGCCCGGTTCGACCCCAGCGGGTCCCACGCCTGCACCAGCCCGTCGCTGCCTCCGTGCACCAGGTACAGCGACGACACCGCCACGCTCGCAATCGCCGGCGACATCGTCTGGATCGTCCGCAGCGGCGGCACCGCGGCGTCTGTCGTGCCCGAGCCCGAGCCCGAGCTTGACGCTGCCGTCGCCACCGGCTCGCGCATGTTCCACACCAGCACCGTCCCGGTCTTCGTGCCCGCCGCCAGCCACCGCGCCCGCTGCCCGGGGATGCCCGGCCCAGCAGCCGCGTCGTCCTGCAGCAGCGGGTCCTCAAACGGCGCCACCAGCGCCGGCAGACTGAGATCGCTTGCCGCGCAGGTGATTTCCACGTCCGCCTGCGTCGCACTCTTGTTGCGCTTGCCCGTCAGCGCGTACACCGTCGTCTGCCAGCCAACCGTCACCGGGGCCACCACCGTGCCGGGCGTATTCGACACGTCCGACTGCACCGGGACAACCGACGGCAGCGGCGACCCACGCACGCCCCCGGTCGTGCTGACCAGCCGCGTGTAGCGTGTCACGCCAGCCGGCTGCGGCTTGCGCTGGCCGGGCAGCGCGCCGCCGCCCGCAATCACAATAATGTTCTCCGCCGTCGCGTCGGCGCCATTGCTGGTGCTGCTGCCGCCAGCAAAATCCACCTCCAGCTTGAGGCGCATGTCCCATTTATCGTACACGGCCCGGAAGTGCGACGGCTTCAGCCGGAAGAACGCCTCAACCGCGCGCACCTCGTCCGCGCGCTCTTCGGCGCTGATCAACGCCGACGCCGGCGACAGCACGGGCGACGGCGACGCCGCGCGCTTCAGCATCTCGGCCTTGTTGTCGAACCAGTCGGCCGTCGCCGTGCGCCGCGTCGACTCCACCAGCGTCCACGACGCCGTGCGGCCCGCCCGCCACGCCAGGTGCTCGTGCACTGCGTCGTGCGGCTGCTGCCACAGCGACGGCGTCGCCACCGACGGCGGCGGCTGCGGCGTGTCCTGCAGGCAGTACACCTCGCCCAGCGCGTTGACCGCCACGGCCCACACCCGGCGGCCCGCACGCCGCTTCTCCGTGTAGCTGTCGTCGGCCTGGATGGCCACAATCGGCACGCCGGGGCACACGGCCCAGTGCGCCGTCGCGATGCTGTGCGCGTAGTGCCACGCCGGATCGGCCCGGCCGGGCGAGTACGCCGACACGATGCCGAGAGACGAGCCCGCCAGCATGCTGATCATGCCCTTGGTCACGGCCGACACCGCCGGCGTCTTGGCGATCCAGACCGAGCAGTACGACGGCTCCAGCGACGCAGACACAAACGGAACGTCCGCCGGATGGCCGGCCGGGCGGTCCGCGTGGGCGGTCGCGTCCAGGTACTGGAAGGACGCGGCCACCATGGACCGGTACAGCAGGTGGCCGCCCGGGGTGCCCTCGCCCACGAGCACGCCAAACAGGTGGCTCACGTCCATCGCGTTGGGGACCGCCGTCGGGTTGTCGCCCATGCCGTACAGCGTCAGCGGGGGTACGGCCTCGGCCGGGTCCGGCGCCAGGTAGTCGTCGCGCAAACCCCAGGCCTCGAGTTTGCCAAAGGCCGGCTTGCTGGACGTCGCAAGGCCCAGGGACGACAGGCCGTGCACGGCGCGCGCCGTCTTCTTGCCCGAGGCAGTGAACACGGCGTGCAGGCGGTCCACGACGCCGGGGAGCTGCGAGTTGTAGGTGATCACGGCCGTGGCGTGCTTGCTGCGGGAAGAGGCCTTCTTGTTGCTGCTGTCGCTCTTGGCGCCGACCGAGAGGCCCGGCTTGCCCGACATGAGGCTGCGCAGCAGGCGCGTGCGCAGCAGGTACTCGCTGCGCCAGGAGGCGAGCAGCGTCAGGCGTGAGAAGAAGCGGGTCGCAGCGGGCACCCAGTCGTCGTCCGGACGAGGGGAGTCCAGGCCGCCACGAGACAAGGCCGCCTCCTGGCCGGGGAAGAAGCGCAAAAAGGCCATGCGCCAGGCGTGCGGCGTGGTGATGAGCGCATACATGCGCTTGGAGACGAGGGCCATGGCGTCGTGCGAGCCGGGATGCAGGTACGAGAAGATGTGCGTGAGGATCTCTGTTTTTGCCGCGGAAGACGGGTCAGCGGCTGGAGCAGCCTGAGAAAAGCATAGAGGAACAAGTACCGTTGGGAAAGTCATTGAGGCTCAGACCGGTCCAGGCTGCGGACTTTGACTTGTTCGTCGTCACCTGGAAGACGACTTTGTCGCGCTTGCGTGACGATGGCGTCTGGGCTTGCTCGTACTCGGCAATCCGTTGGCCCGCAACAAGAGCGGCACCACCCGCCGACGATGCAGCAACGATATCCGATGATCCTTTCTTGTTGGAGTCGACAGCCGTGCGGGACGGCGTCTTTCCAGGAGAAGCAGGGATCTTGCCGCTCAATCGGCGTAGCTCGGCGTCCAGCGTCTGGACGTCAACCGGGCTGGCTGCAGCGGCAACCGCGCTGGACGGCTGGCTGGGCTGCTGCTGCTGCTGCTGCGGCTGCTGTTGCGGCTGCTGCTGCTCAGCGGGGTGGACGTCGCCGGAGACGGCCACAGGGACAGGATCGAGGCCATGTTGGGTCGGAGAGACAGGAGAGATGGGGGAGATGGTGCAGTCGAAAATGCTGTTGGAATCGTTGGCAGACGCGCGCTGCATAAAAGCCGTGGGACGGAGAGTCGGGGAGCGGTCGTGGCAGGGAAGCTCGGCAGCGACGAGAAGAAAAAAAAGACGCGTCCGAGGAAGTTCGCACGTCTTTTTTTTGGCTTTTTTTTGCTTTCTTGAAGAAGCGGAAAGGCAGGGGATGCAGGAGCAGTGGATGATGTTGGCCAAGGAGGCGGGTGATAGATAAGTTGTTTGGCCTCTAATGAGGGGCTCTGTGAAGCAGAAAAGGGGGCAAATGGAGAGGGAGAACTCGATGTTGAAAGTTGCTGTTTGATGCGATCGGGTGCAGCGCTCGGTCTCGGAAGGGACGTGTGAGAGTCGCGCACTCGGGCCGTTGTTTTTCCGGGCGGTCATTTTAAACAGGGCTAGTCTACTTTGGGATTTTTGTCCTACGTGGAACAGCCGCGACAACAGCCACGACAACAGCCGCGAACTATCGACTTGCGAGGCTGGCGTGTTGTCCAAGATGACTGCTGGAGTTCTGCTGTTGGGAATAATTGATTTGTTTCTAGATTTTTGTTTGAGCAGTTGAGCTTCTGCTGCTGGTTCCCAAACTGCACGCTGTGCACATAGGTCTGGGAACACGGGCAACCGTTGGTCACGTTCTATTGTGTCGTTTGTGCTGCTGGCAACGTGCTATTCTCCATGTTTAAAGGTCTTGGTATGATGGACAATATACCTTGGCGCGCTCAACATGTTCTTGGCCTCTCGTGATAAAGGACCAGAGGACAAGGAGTCGGGCCGCAGAAGACTGTTACCTGACAGCAATCTCCCCAGCGTGTGGTGCCATAATCTCTGCAGTTGTTCTCGTATACGGCAGTGACGGCAGTTTAGTGATTGTACGATGCCTCCTTGGCATCCACCATGTACTGTTGAACATTTTCGTCCAGTCCAACGAAAAAGAAGCAGAGATCAGGCTCTGCCAAGGGAAGACGATCGGAGGCATTCCCTTTTAGTCGATTCCCGTTGGGCCGATTCGATGTGTAAGGAGAATGCGCACACGTCTGGGCACAAACTGGTGCCTGCATGTTGGCATCGAATGATATCACAGGGCAGCCGTCCCATACGTAATCCATGCATGAACAAGGGAGGGCCGCGAAATATAACCTATTTGGTGCAATAGATGAGACAAACATTCTGGGGTCGTATACATTGAGTGTTTTTCGTAGCTTCCTGCTGTAAGATACATTGCTACAACAAACCATTGAGCAATTAATTATTTTCTTGCTTGACTCCAACAAAAGTCCACCTTCACAAAAGAGTGCATCATTCTCAGTGATACTATAGACAACGATCTATGGTCGAAGTTGACATCTTGCACTTCAACGAATGCAAACGGCCAGCAAAAAGCAAAAAGGAGTGGGAATGCCATGGTAGACGGTAAAAGAAAGAAACCGATGTAGAAAAAAGGGAGGGAGGGCGGAAGAGTGACACAAAACAAGAGTGCCTCAGTCACTTACACTGCGGCCTTTGCCAATGAGAACGCCCAGAATGAGCCCACCCCGTGTAATTGCAGTCACCTGACCGTCTCTTCCCCTCTTTGACTCCGTCCATCCGGCTCCAAAGGACTAGATTTCCCCAGCTTCTCCGCATCGCGATTGGGGTTGGGGCCCAAAAAAAAGGACAGAAGAAGAAAAAAAGACCAGGTTCTTTTGTGTTTTCTGTTGAAAAATGCGGGTGAATACGAAAACTTGCAGATCTTGATCCCCCCGCGCCTGTCGCTGCCAAAACGGCCCAGCAGCCCGAGGAGACGGCATTTCCGCCAGACAAAAGGAGCCCGTCCGTCTGTCTGTCTGTCTGTCTGTCTGTCTTGTCGTTTTACGCGACACGTAGCCAGCAGGAAGGGGGCCGCAGGCCATCCTTCCAGTGATCGCGGCTTCCGCTGGGATCCGCTCCGCCGTTGCTCCGCAGCAGCGCGTACGCGAGGGAGCAGGGCAGACGATCAGACCACGTAACGTCTCTGCCCACCGCCTGACAGAGACAAGACGCCCCCCGGATCCTGTCGCGGGAAATGACAGTGCGGGGGAGCCGCGGTGGAGCGGGCGTTGTGCGGAGCCGCAGCGCGGCCTAGTTGCAGGGCAGTGCCCAGCGTTCTCCGCACGCCGCCTGGGCTGTGCGCTATACGAGAGACCTGGGGGCGGGTGCGGATGACGACGACCTGCATGCTTGTAGTGCTTGTAGTGCTCGGGGTAGCGACAGCGCGAGCCACTGGACGCTTTATACCGAGGTGGATCTGCGCTGCGGTGCAGAGAGCAAGGGCCCCCCCGAGGGCGAAAGGGAGTGCCTGCAACAAAGAGCCAGGCCTCGGCATGCAGGACGGCGCAGTGGGCGCATTGTCTATTTTCCATTTCGTGCTGGTTTTTCCCATGGCCGGAGCAGCGGCGCGATGGGGCTGGCGTGCGGGGGAAGCCTGCTTGGACACAGCAGGTATGGGGGGGGGAGAGACCCCGGAGAGGACGGCAGCCGCATGCGCGTCTGTTGCGAGGTTTGGGTATTTAAGTGATCAGAGTTGTCTGTTTTTTTCTGTCTCTTGTCTTGTCTTTTGTCTGTCTTCGTCCTCTGTTCGTCCTCTGTTCTTCTCACCAGATTTTCTAGTCCTTCTCTTATAGGACTGATTTTATTTTATTTTATTTTATTTTATTACACATTTTTCATTCTACACACCATGGAGCCTTCAAAGACCAGCTCGGACGGCTTCCAGTCCCGCGACTTTGGCCACCAGGAGCACCAGGAGCACCAGGAGCAGCCCGACATGCTGCAGCGCATGCGCACCGCCGGCAGCGTGTCCATGACGGCCGAGATGTTCGAGAAGCTCTACATCTCGCCCGAGAACCGCGTCAAGGGCGAGCTGCGCAAGACCTTTGCCAACCCGACGCCCATTGCCCTCGTCGGCTTCGTCATCGGCCTGACGCCGCTGTCCTGCGACCTCATGGGCTGGCGCGGCTCGGGGGGCGGTGGCATTGCGGGAATGTGCGTTTGATTCCTTGTTCATCCTTGTCCATCCTTGTTCATCCTTGTTCATCCTTGTCCATCCTTGTTCATCCTTGTTCATCCTTGTCCTCACTGCTAACCGCCAGTGGCACCTACTACTTCTTCGGCGGCTTCATGCAAATGCTCGGCGGCTTCCTCGAATGGGTTCTCTGAAAGAAAGAAGAAAAAGGAAAAAAGAAAAAAGAAAAAAGAAAGACGAGAAAAAAAAAAAGCTAACCCCCAGCCTTCTTCACCGTCTTCATGGGCCTGCTCTGCGTCATCTTCCTCGTCTGCGCCCTCCGCACCAACGTCTGCTTCGTCGTCGTCTTCTTCACCCTCATCCTGGCCTTCTGCTTCCTGTCGGCCGCCTACTGGCTGCTCGCCAGCGACTACACCGGCAACGCCGCGCTCGCGCTCAAGTACCAAAAGGCCGCCGGCGGCGTGTGTTTTGTCTGCTGCATGGCCGGCTGGTGGGTGCTGCTGGCGCAGATGCTGGCGTCGGTCGACTTCCCCTTTGCGCTGCCCGTCGGCGACCTGAGCACCGTCGTGCCGTCGGGCAGCAGCCGCGTCGCGGCGCGCGAGTCGGCCATGGTGTGAGGGCGTCGTCATGTTTCTGCTCGTATATAGGGGCTGTATAGTCCCCCGGCACACTGGTTCTATGGGTCTTGGGCTTTTGTTTGCTTTTGGGAGGGAGGCGGCATTCGGAAAAACACGCCTTGGTTACGCTTCTTTGTATTCAACATTATATCCTTCAATTGTATTTGCTTTGAAATCCTTTCTTGTTATATAGCATAATTCATTCCTCTGCCTACAACAGAACAACCACCACGCACAGCCACCCGTCCGGGTACGCGGCCTCGCGCATCAGCGCCTCCAGCGGCGCGTGGAACGGCACTGCCGCGCCGTGCAGCACCGCCGTCGCCAGCACCGGGTCGCGGCTGCTCGGGAACAGCAGCGGCAGCAGGCTGCGCAGCGCCGCGCCCAGCGTCTGCGGCGGGCCGCGCGCGCCCACGCGGGGGGTCACCAGCGCCTGGAGCATTTTGTAGGTGCCGGGGGCTGCTGCATGGTTGTTGTTGTCTGCCGACGTCGTCGTCGATGTCGTCGATGTCGTCGTCGTCGTCGGTGCCGCCGCCGGCGCCGGCACGTACAGCCGCAGCGGAATGTGCCGCAGCGGCACCGGCGCGTTGAGCAGGCGCTGGTTGACCCGCGCAAACGCCGCGTAGTCGTTGTCCTGCACCGCGTGCCACAGCGCCTCCGTGTCGGCCTTGGACAGCCCCAGGATCTGCTTGGCGCTGCCGTACCGCACGTAGTCGGCCTCCTTGGCCCCGTTCAGGAACGTGTCGCCCAGGTGCCACGCGGGGCCCGCGCCGACCACCAGCCGCCAGGGCTCGCCTCTTGCGCTGCCGTCCGTGCCGCCGCCGCCGCCGCCGCCGCCGCCCCTGTAGAGATCCGCCAGCAGCCCGGCCGGCAGGTTGCGCAAGGGCACGCCCTCAAACGCAAAGCTCGAGCACGGCCGCCCGAAAAAGGCGGCCAGCCGCGGCAGCAGCTGCGCCAGGTACCCGAAGCGCGGCACCGACGCGGCATACCACCGCGGCGTCGTCTCGCCGTCGGCCTCCGCGTCCAGGCCTGCCCACCCGCCCAGCTCCTCGTGCGCAATCAGCACCGGCACGCGCCGCGCCCACAGAATGCGCGCCAGCGACCGCGCGTCGTCGGCGGCCGGCGCGGGCGACGCAGCCATCAAGTCGGGTGGGGGGGGGGTCTCGTCTCGTTGCAAAGCGCGTCTCGTCGGCGAGTGTCGTCACGATGGGGCCGGCATGGTGTGTGTGTGCTGGTAGCGAAGAGCACGTCTTCCAGAGGGTGATGGCGAGGGGGGAGTACAGGCGTCGAGGCAGGTGGGGTTACGCGCTATTATGTAAAATGAGTAATATCTGAGTAATCCAGCGAGATGGGCAGGGACAGCATTCACGGTGCATTCAGGACACTTTTATGTTTCTTATTTCATTTACTTGGTTCACTGGACTATCTGAACACCTTAGATGCCACGGTGCTTCTCCTGGTGCGTCGCTCCGCTGTTGCGCCGCGCGCGGTCGTCTGCGTGCGACGACGTCGGCCCGCCAATGTGCTTGGCCAGCACCGACGGCGGCACCTGAGCAGCGTCGGTCGGGTCGCTGCCAGGTTAGAAGCGTGAACGACGATGGACGGCGATTCGATAGAGAAGAAACTCACCACTTACAGGTCGTTGCGGCCCGTGCGGTCGTAGGCGTTCCCAGCCCCGCCGCGGCCGCCGGCACCCGCGCCAGCCCCGGCCCCGGCCCCGCCGACAGTCCGGCTGCCGTCCAGGTTGCTGTCGACGCGCGGGTCGAGCTTGTTGAGCAGGTCCGAGTCGTGCGGGCCGGCCGTGTTGCGCGCGCCGCCAGCACCAGCGCCGGCCGTGTTGCGCGCGGCACCACCAGCACCAGCCGTGTTGCCATAGCCGGCTCCAGCACCCGTGCTGCTGCCGTAGCCGCCGCCGCTGCCGTAGCCGGCAGCCCCTGCGCCCGCGCCGCCGACACCGGCGCCGCCGGCCGTGCGGCCCGCGTTAGACGAGCCAAAGGTCGGGTCCTGCTGCTGGGCATAGTTGTCCCGGCCGCTGCCGACGGCACCAGCACCGGCACCGGCGCCGGCCGTGCGGCCCGCGTTAGACGAGCCGAACGTCGGGTCCTGCTGCTGGGCATAGTTGTCGCGGCCACTGCCAACGGCACCGGCACCGGCACCGGCACCGACACCGGCCGTGCGGCTGGCGTTGGACGAGCCAAAGGTCGGGTCCTGCTGCTGGGCATAGTTGTCCCGGCCGCTGCCGACGGTGCCGGCACCGGCGCCGGCGCCGACACCGGCTCCGCCTACGCCACCGGCGTTGCCGCGGCGGCCCGTGGCGCTGCTGCTGCCAAAGGTCGGGTCGTCCAGGTCGCGGATCGTGTCGTCGCCGCCACGGCCGGCCTGGGCACCGCTGCGGGTCGTGCGGCCGGTCGTGCCAGCACCGGCACCAACACCGGCACCGCCCGTGCGGCCGTAGTCGTCAACGTTGCCGGCCGCCAGGCCGCCCGCGCCCGTGGCGCCGGCACCGCCTGCGCGGCGCCCCTGCTGGCTGGGGTCGTTAAAGTTGGAGCCGCCGGTGGTCGTGCCGCCGACGGGCTGGTCGCCGTAGTAGGCGTTGTCGCCGGCGGCGCCGCCCGTGGTGGCGGCGCCGGCGCCGGCGGTGCGCGAGGCGCGCGGGTTGTTGGAGGCGTTGCCGGCCGTGCCCGAGTTGTTGTACTCGTCGGTGCGGCCGTCCGCCTTGTCGTCGGAGCTGATGGCGTCCTTGATCTTGTTGACGAGGCCTGACATGGTGAGTGTTGTTGGATGAGTCTGCGAGTTGGTTGCTGTTTTGTTTGTGTGATAAAGCAGAGAAGCTAGAGATCAAACAACGGGAACGGCGAGCCCTTCCCTATAAGAGTGGCATCGCAGAGCCTCCCTGGCTCCAGACGGCCATGTCGTCATGCCATCGACGCCAATCGACGCCCCCCGGAGCGTTTCTCCGCACGAACCGGGCCAGCTGAGTCTATGAGGTAACCCGGATGGCAGGAGGCGAAAACGCAAAACACTGGGGACCCGGGCTTTCTGTTCCGTCATCGATGTCCGCCGGCGCGGGTCTGACGCCAGGCGGTGACGCACATGGACACTCTTGTTTTTGCTTTTCTGTGGACACGGGGAACGGTGCATGCGCGTGTTTCGTTCTTGGATTGACGTTCTACGACCATCCTGTCACGCCTTCCACCGGACACCCCACGCCATCCCGTACAGGATAAAGGCGAGCGGTACTTTTGTCGAGACAAGGGTAGCTGCAAGTTACAGCTGCCATGACAGCATCATGACAGCATCCTCTTTGTGGGGGGGGGGATGATCGGCGTCTGCAGATTTGCTTACACCCGTGCCCGGTACCAGGGCCGCCGGCGCCCCGGCGCCTCCGCCACCGTGTGCCCGTGCCAGTGCACCCAGTACAGCCCCAGCAGCGCCGACGCCAGCCAGCAGGCGGCCGACAGGAAGCAGAAGGCCAGGTTGGCCTTCCACTCCGGGCAGCGGTGCCCGCCGTCGATGGCCAGCCCGCGCCAGTCGAACACGCCGCCGCACGAGCCGTGCAGCCAGTCGGCCAGCAGGCCAAACGCCACAAACCAGCACACGGCCAGCAGCAGGTCGACCGGGTAGTAGTGGGCAAAGCTCGACGCCAGCGGCACCAGCCACACGAGCGCCAGAAAGGCCGCCAGGCCGGCGACGGCCACCGTGTAGATGAAGCGGCCGTGCTCGTCGGCGCTGCCGTGCACGGCGTGCAGGTAGACGCCGGTCAGGCCGGCGACAATGGCGGCAAAGGCCAGCTGAAACACTTTTTTAGAACGACAACGAACGACAAAGAACATGCTTGTCCCCAAAAAAGTACGCACCTCGGCCAGGCGGAGCACCAGGCCAACCAGATGGGCCAGCGCCATGACGGCAGGGTCGTTTGTTCTTTTTTGTTGGAGAGATCGTCGCGTCGATGGCGTTCTCCTCTTAGCTTGTTTCTCACAACAAGGTTTCGCGTGGAGAGGGAGTTTTTTGTTGAGCCGCTCGCTCGCTCGCTTTCGCCATCGTGCCCCAGGACGCGTGTATTTATTTCGGTGTCGTCCAGGCAGACATCCTCGCACAAAAGCGGTTTCGCCGTGCGTGCGCATTGCCAACGCAGCAGGAACACAGAGACACAGAACAAGACACAAGGGCCAGGGGGGGAAACAACCCCTGCCTATGGCCGTTGGGAAGCGAGCCTCTCACAACAAGACGCCGTGCGTTGTGCACAGCTTCGTTTGTGCCACCGCCCGCCCCGTGACGTCAGCCAGACGGCTTCCATGAGGTCACAGCGGCGCTAGGCCCGTGTTTCCCGCGCGGGGGGCGGCCAGGCGGTGATGGCGGCGATCAATGCTGGAAAATGCGGGGAAGACAAGAAAGAGGGTCTGTCTGTCACAGCGGGCTCATGTCCTCTGGGTGCCAGTCAAACGCGCTCGGCGAGTAGGCCCCAATGGTGGCGGCAAATCCGCCCGCGTCGACCGCACTGGCTCCGTTGTGGTGGCCGGCCAGCAGTGACAACGTCGACGACGACGACGACGACGGCAGCACGTACGGCAGGCTCTGCAACGTCGTCGGCGAGGCCGGCACCAGGGGCGGCGCCGGTAGCGACCACAGTCGCGGGTCCAGGTTGTAGAACGGGGTCGCCGCCGCAGACGACGCCGCCGCGTCCCGGCGCGGCACTGCGAGGCTCCAAGGATTGGAGGTTGCGGAATCCGCAGCCCCAGCACCGGCGTGGCCTCCGCCCCCTGCACAACAGCAGCAGCGGACGCACCCGGCCGCCGTGTCCTTGTCCTCGCGCGCCAGAAACTCGTCGACCATCTGCTGCATGTGCCGGGCCAGCGGGTACGTCTCGGCCATGCGCTGCATGCTGTGGCGGGCGGAGCGCAGCTGGGTCAGGACCGTGGCCCGGCGGCGGCTGCGGCGACGACTGCTTCGGGCATCGGCGTCGTCGCCAGCGCCAGCGCCAGCGCCAGCGCCGGCGGCGTCCGGTCTCTTCAATTGCTCGGCCTCGTGCAGCAGCCACGTCGCCGCCGTGCCAATGTGCGACACCGCCGTGCCAAAGACCAGTGCCAGGTCCAGGTGCCGGCCGTACGCCGCAATCACCTCGGTCACACGGCCCGCGTGCCACCGGCAGACAGCACGCGACGTGGTGGTGTCGGCGGCGTCGTCCTGCCGGTGCAGCAGCACAAGCAGGGCGTGGTAGCGGGAGCTGGGGGGTCAGAAAGAACGGGAGGAAGTATATCAAGCGCAACTCACTGCATCAGATAAAAGGACGCCGGCATGTCCGCGTGCTGCGCCGACCACTGCACGTCCACTGGCAGCGCGTCGTGCCAGGCGTGCAGGTCGGCTGCAACGGCTGCCATGGCCGTGGCGCGCCCCGGCGCCGCACCGGCCCGGTCGCACAGCGGCCGCATGAACGCAATCAGCTGGCGGCCGTACTCGTGGAGACGGGCAGCAAAGGACGGACTCGCGTCTCCGGGGCCGTCCCGGCGCAGACACGCCGGTGCGATGTCGGCCAGCTTGAGCAGCGTGGGCCGGCCGAGGTACGTCGACCAGTAGCTGGGGGTCAGCAGATACACAACCGAGTGAAAGAAGGGAAGCAAAACCCACAGATCGTGCTGGATGCACGCCCACAGCACGACGCGCCGGACCTCCGTCTCGAGCGCCGACAGGCCCAGCGGCGCCGGGTCCGCGTGCAGCCCGACATCCGTGACGAGCCGCAGCGCCATGCCGGCAAACAGCCAGCCGCTCTCGTCCCGGCCCAGGTGGAACTCCACGTCCGCCAGCAGCGCAAACGCCGCGATCGACGGCAGCCCGCCCGGCCCGTCCAGCTCCGCCTTGGCCAGCGCCACCGCCTTCTCGTGCAGCGTCGACGCGAACCGCCCGCCGGCGCCCAGGGCGAGCCGCCGCACGTCCGCCCGCCGCTTGTCCGCGAACCGGAAGCCCGTCGCCAGCATCGCCACGTGCAGGAACAGCGAGTAGCCCACGCCGCAGCCCGCGCCGCCGCCCGCCGCAAACGCGCCCCGGTGCACCGTCTCCAGGCACGCGTTGTAGCACGTCCAGAACCGCTCCAGCAGGTGGTCGTGCGCCGCCGGCGTCAGCTCGCGCACCGCCAGCCCGATGGGCCAGTGGTCGTGGCCGTCAGCGGCGGCCCGCGTGGCCGCGCCCGCCCGCTCCAGGTGCGCCAGCACATTGGTGCACGTCGTCGGGCCAAAGTACCGCACGCGGCCCGACGCCATGTCGAAGCGGATCGGCGAGGGAGACGACGCCGTGCTCGTGCTGGACGACGGTGCCCGGCTGCCACTGGTGGAATGAGAGCCGTTCTGATACGTGTTACTAAACGTGCTCTCGCTGCTGCTGCTGATGTGCTCGTGGCCATCGTTTGTATCGACACAGACCACGATGCCGTCTTCTGCATCCGGCGTGGGGAGCGCATCTGCTGCGTCGCTGTCGGTAAGATCATGGCTGGAGGAGCTGGGCGCCTTGTCATTGACATCCTGGGCCAAGAGTAGGACAGCACTTTCCGCGCTGCGGCCTGGGTCCAGTTCCATAGGCGTGTCAGTTGGCACTGGCCTATCTGCCTGCGCCTCCCCCTGCGGCGGCAGCTCCCCGGACTGCGTGGCGTGCAGCAGGTCCTCGAGCTGGCGCACGCGCGTCGCCAGAGCCTCGGCGATGGCTTTTGCCGATGCACGCCTGTTCAAGTGTCAGTTTGTTAGGAATTTTCAGCAAAGAAACGGAAACGCACTCTTTCCGTCCGTCCTTGGTGTCGAACTGGCACTCGAGGCCGTTGTCGGCGCAGTTCACGCAGACACTCTTGGGCCGTGCGGCAACACACTGCGCACATATTAGCTATTGCACGAGGGACAGTAGCATCCAAAGTACCAGTTCTCACTCGGATGCGCGCTTTGCGACAGGATAGACAGGCCGACGTGGCCCGCGACCGGTGACGAGCGTCCTTCATGTTGGTTTTGTTCAGGTCGAGATGGGACGAGATGCAGTGTTGTGTATGTTCAAGACAACAGAGCAAGAAACAAGACTGCAGATTGCTGTTCCTGGTCGCCACCTCATCGCATCTTCAACTGCTCTCCCCCCCTCTCTCTTACACGGCGGGACCTGGCACCCCGGCCGGTGGGCCTACCCCGGCTTTCATGCAAACGATTTCCGGGGGTGGAGCCGCATCGTTTGCGGGGTTGGCGCCGTGCCCTGCACAGGCCGCTGCCAAGAAGGGGCCAAGGAGGAGTCAAGAAGAAGAATCAAAAGAGAGCCACAAGGCAGATGAAGTTGAAGAATGAATGCAGGAGTCGGCAGACGACCAGTCCTGAGAAGTGCAAAAGAGAAGAGGCACCGAAAGTCTGAAGACAAACGACAGGGACATCAACAGCAACACGGTTCTGTCCTCGCATCCAAACCAGCTCTCATCTCCCATAATGCTCGTCTGACAAACTGCTCTGCCCGCATGCGGCCTTGCCTCCTCCGCACGGCGGCCACGCAGGAAAGCAACACAACAGGATATAAACACCCGGGGCCAGCTGGATCCGGCAACTCAATAAACGCAACACAAAGATCAATGCAAGGGAAGAGAGGAGACACCATTGCATGTAGACTCGGGGTTTTCTTTGAGTATATGAGCCACGAGACCACACATCCCGAGCTTAGGCCTTCGACTGGCCAGTTGCTCTCGTCCTCAACCTCCGGACGCGACACAATCCCCGCATGCAACAGCATTCAGGAGCACTGACAATGCTCCCTGGACATAAAGAACAACACACACATTGACAAATGCAAATAGCGTTCAACGGTATCTTGGCAAACAAAACAACAAAAACAACAGGAAAAATCGCAGACATCAAAAATATAAACGTAAAACACAGTAGAACAGATCGTTTTTACCGGCCGTCTCTCGTTGACATGTGGATGGTTTCCATCGTCCGCGGCAGTCTCCCGGCTCTTCCCAATATCATAAACAAAAACCCAAAGGCTGCGTCAAGCAGTAAAAAAAAAAAACGAAACAAAAATCACAATGAACTGTAACGGCCTTCACGTCCGGGTCGTCTGCGGCGGCCCCGAGTTGCGGAAAAACTCGGCAAGATCGCGCGTCGACCGTGACGGCATCGGCTGCGCCTCCCGCGGCTCATACTTGCGCATTGACACGCGGCCAGTGCCTGTGGTCGTGCTCGTGACCGGGCGGCTGCCTTGCGCCGTTCTGTACTGGTCAATGTTGCTCAGCGGCGGCATTTCCACATGGATAGGTGTGTGGTTCTTGCTGCGGCCCGACAGGATCGAGGCAGTCCGGCTGCTGATCGGTCGGGAGTCGAGCCCCCCTGTGGTGCTGCTGCCGACCGTGGACACGTTGGTTGTCGTGTTCGACCGCATGAGTCGTGGCGTTGACATGCTGTTCGACACATCCCGCCGGAAGCGCGACATCAGACTCGACGTGCTGCCCTTCTTCTTAGGAGCGGCCTGCTGTTGCTGCTGCTGTTGCTGCTTCTGGAGGTGGCGTGTCTGCGGGATATCAAACAGCACCGGTTTCGGGTCCGAAGGAGGCGGGACGCTGTTAAGGAAATCCAGCAAGCTCTCCTCGCGGGAGGCCTTGCCTGGCCGCCTGTTCTCGCTACCGACCGGCGTGCTACCGCCCAGCTCCTCATCGTCGCTCACATCAATCGCATACGGATCCTTAGGCGGGCGCGACTTCCTGACTGGCCCATCCCGCCCACCGAACGTAGTGTAATTGCCGCTGCCGCTCGCGGGAGTTGGACTGCTCAACTTTGGTGCCAGCCGCTTGTCCTTCTTAAGGAGAGCTGTGCCGGACCCCATCGAGCTCTCCGTCACGCTGGTCGATGCTGCGCTGTAGCGGACGTTTCCGATAGTTGCGTCCACTGCCCGCCCGCCAACAGCACCCGACATTTGGTCCGAGTCCATGGTTGTGCGGAAAGGCGCAATCGTGCGTGGGATACGCGGCCCGCCGTTCTCATTGGGTGGCCCGCGCCGGATGAAGTCAATGAGATCGGAGTTGTCATCCTTGTAGTTGACTGTTGCCTCGCGTGGCTGGAACTTGGGCCGTGGGCTGCTCATAGTAGAAACCGCACCCGAGTCCAGGCTTGATTTGGACCGCGACTGGGAGAGGATCGTGGGACCGCTGGCACTGCGAAGGCCACTTGTGATTGAGGAGCCACTGCGCGACGTAGGCGTGCCCGCCGGCTTGCTCGGGGGAGGGCCCGTCGAACGAATGAACTCCGCAAGGTCGGCTAGAGACTCGCGCGGAACCCGCGCATCGCGTGCTTGCGGGCCACCGTTGCGCGACCTGGACGAAATCATAGAGGCAGACGAAGGCACAATGCTGCTGCGCGACGACCGCGGAACCGGTCCACTCGGCTTTACAACGACAGGGGGGACGGTTGGCGTAGGCACCTCTTGCGTAGCAGCCCGAGAGTCCGGTGCCGCACGGTTGACAGACGACGACCGTGACCGAGCATCGTCGCTTTTCCTGCTTCGCACCACAATTGAGCTGCTGTCTGTAGTTGCACGTGTAGGCTGATAAAAGTTAGCATCGGGCACCCCCAGAACTTTGGTTTCTCCGCCAGAAAACTCACATCAATGCTGCGCATGTTCTCCGGGGTGAGCGTGTACTGGATCGTCTCGTCGCTCTGGATAAGCTGCTCAAAGTTGCGCGCAACGTCCTCGGGCTTCATCACCGTGCTCTCTTCCGAAGTCCGCATTGGCCTCAGCTTGTTCGATGACGATGTTGACGCCGCAGAGGACACGGACGTGTGGCTGTGTTGCCGGAACGCCACTTCGGTTTCAGCTTGTTCCTCAAAATCTTGTTGCGCCAAGACCAGGGTCTGGTCCTCTTTCTGGGCTTGGGTCTGTGCATCTATGTGCGCCTCCTCCAGCATCAGCTCTTGCTGCTCATTCTTCCGTGAAGACAGAGCAGCCACGGTAGCAGCTCCCCCAATTGCAACAGCACCTCCAATAGCGGCAGCCGCAGTGGGAACACCGCTACCAGAGGTGTTTGGGCGTCTTGGACTGCGCGGAGGCAGAGGCAGCTCAGCAGGGCAGGGTTTGGGTGGCACTTCCGGCTTTTCCTCGAAAAAGAAGGTACCAGCCGACGCCGGAGAGCCAAGGACGGTAACACCTGGTGCCGGACCAGTTGACAACGGCGACGGGGAATGAACAGGTGACGGCGCTAGGGACGAGGTGGAAGGCGTATACTGCCGGGTCGCGGTGTGCAAGGCGGGTGCCGCGACCTGGATATCGGCAGGAGGGGCCGACCGAGACACTTTTGGGCCAACGCTCGCCGCACTGTCATCCTTCTGCGGCACTTCTGTGACATCCTTTTCGTACTCCGACTCTGAGATCGACTCGCTTGTGCATGGCCGCGACACTTTGGCACGGCCAGTCGGGCCAGACGCCGCATCGCTCGACGGCCGAACAACCTCTTCCGCGATGGCCTGTGTCGAGATGGTACTAGCGCGTGACACATTGTTGGCGCGGTTGATGTCTTGTATATCAAACGAGCTCCTCTGTGACCGTGTGACAGGGCTTCGTGGGACCGCAACCTCGATCAGGCGAAGCGAGTGCACACTAGGCGACCGCACCGGACGCGTTGAGGCCACGGACCCTGAACGGGTGATCTCAGAGACGGTGGGCGAGTTGCTGCGGGAGCAGCTGCGACCGGAGATGGAGACACGAGAAGACGTCAAGATCTCCGGCTCCTCGGTGAACTCATCGATGTCATCCTCTCCAAGGCCGTCGGTTTTGATAGAGGACAAAGGAACAGCCCGTGAAGCGGAAGTTGTGATGGCGGCACCAATGATCCTCGTCTGCAAGGACACTGGAGGACTCCTTTTCGGCCTTGTGTTAGTTCTGGGGGGGACGACCGCGACCACGCTTGGTTCCGTGTCCGTCTTTGAGGCCTTGGGTGAGTCAACTGGCGTAGCTGGTTCCGTACGTCCCATGGGCTCGACTGGCTCGACTGGCTCGACTGGCCCGGCTGGCTCGGTTGGCTCAACGGACTCGAGAGGCGCAGCGGACTCGTCATCTTGGCCTTCTTCCGGTGAGAGATGCTCGTCTTCCGCCTTGCTCGGCTGTTCGTCTTCCACCGTCGGCTTCACCCGCTTGACCTTTGGTGTCGAAAAGGGCGAGATGGATGGGGTTGGCAGAGAGTTTGCTCGCTTGCGCGAGAACGGGGTGTTTGGCGTGCATGGCTCAGAGACGGTTGGGGTTGGGAGGCAGACAGTGGTGCCATGAGAGAAGATCATCAAGCTCTTGGGCCGGCGCTCGTTATCGCCCGCCGATGGCTTGTCGTCCTCGTCGCCGAAGTATGCAATGTCCGGGATTAAGATCTCGAGAACATCGTATTCGTTTTCCGGTAGCGGCGTTGCTGCCGCTATGCTCAGCACATCGCCTGACGACATCGGTTCCTCAACGGCGGAAGGCGCTGTGCCTGAGGCGTCTGGCTGTTTCTCCACCTCTGCAGCTTCTTTCAGTACTGGCTCGTCCGCCGTCGCGGGTTCCTTGGACTCGGAAAGAACCTCTGCAATGGTTTGCTCGTCGTGGCTGGCTTGCGACTGATGACTGCTAGTCGGTCGGCTGCTGCCTTCGTTCAGTTCACTTGAAATCGACCGCTGCAGAACAGGACCACCGTCGGGGACCGGGGACCGGACCCGCTTCTTCCATGCCCGCCAGAGCCGTCCAAGGGTGCGGTCAAACGCGACACGTTCCATATCGACCTCCTCGACTGTGACGCGGTTGGCCACCGACATGGATGCCGGAGTAGCGGACCGGCCGCGCTCCTTATCGTGGAGAAAACGCATCCGGTGGAAGGCGGCCTGGCCGGCGGAAATAAGCGTTTGCTCCCCCATAAACTCGAGGATTGACGTCAAGAAGATGGCAACAGCAGGAGACACCGTCTCGTTTGGTGCTTCGTCACCATTGCCGAGTTGCTCCTGGTCCATATAAAAATCCTCGTCCTCTTCCTCCATGTCGCCCAGCGACGAGTACACCATGCAGCGAAGACGTGTGCGCTTCCAGACGAGCTCCAGGTCCCAGTCCTTGGACGGCTCAGGTGTTTGCGACTGAAGCATGTCTTCGTCGTCACCGCCACCGAGGTACTCGCGCAGCTCCTCGTCGGCCTGATTTATGGCGTCCTTGGCCAGCTTAGGCTTGAGGGTCTCGGTGACGGCAGGGCGCAGGTCATGGAGCGAGGTAGAGCGCGCCAGGGACAGAAAGCGGAAGAGCAGCTGGTCAAGAAAGTTGTTGACCAGCTGAAGGGCAGCATGCGAGACAAGGGCAGCTTCGCTGGAAGGCTCGATGCCATGCTGGTCGTACCAGGTGTTGGCGTGGCTGTCATGGTCGCTTGTGACAATCTGCGAGGCAGCAGCCGCTGCGATGAAGGCAGCGCTGGGCGAGACAGACATTGGTGGCGAAACCATGCCGTAGCCAACTGTTGATGGACGGTCGCTGGAGATGCTTTGTGTTCGCGACCTGACTCTGGGTTGGGGGGAGACTGGACCAGACACGGACCGTGTCGGTGTACCGAAGTCTGCCATCTTGGGTGTATTGGGGATCTTCACCGGCCCGCCAGGGGAGGTTGTTGTTGGATGGGCAGGATGTAGCTGAAGTCGCTCGGCCCGTCCTGCAGGTTCCAATTTCCGCTACTGCGGTGTGCCAAACGGCCACTATGCGCTCCCTTTTTTCTTGTCCTCTTTTGATCCGATGTGTGGAGGGGAGGCTTTGGTTCCGCCTGCTTCTTGGCTTCTGCCTTGGGAGGTAAAGGAAGGGAAGCTGTCGCGTCCCCTTGCTTCTTGTGCAGCCACAGAAAAAATTGGCGCGGGAATGGCGACAAGGGGGAGAGGGGTGTGTGCCTCTGTTTGCCGGATATCGGCCCGGGTGGTGGATGCGAGAGAGAGTATGTGTCTAGGGAAACCGAAGGGAAAGAAGGAAACGGTCGGTCACACAATATAAGGAAGTGCTGTAGAGGACGGCGACAAGGCCAGCAGATGTGCCGCTCGGTCAAAGTTGGGTTGGCCGAGTGTAAAAGTGAGCGCGACAAGGGGAAGGTGGGAATCGATTTTCTGGCTGCGGTGGAGGCTGGGTCCGCAGGCTGGGTGGATGCGTTTTCTATTAGTGGCTGAAGACGGATACCGGTGGTGAAGTCTCTTGCAGCTGGACATGCATGCAGTTGTGGGAAGGAAAAGAAACAAAAAGCAAGACAGGCGGCGGTGTACTGATCGGCAAGAGACAAGGGCAGCAAACGGGGAGAGGATGGGGAGCGGACGGGGCGAGGAGAAGGCAAGCGGAGGATCGCCAGCCTGGGTGCGGGTGCAGGGGAAGGGGGAGGGCGTGGAAGGCAGCCGATCCGATCGCAATTTGCGGTTGATGAGCGGCTCACGACGTGGCTGCCAGGCGTGGAAGAGCGTCTGATGGGTCGGTCACTCTGCGGATTCGTCCTGTGTGCTGCTGCTTGCTAGCCTAGAGGAGAGTGCACAGCTTCGCCAGCGAGGCAGGGCCCGCACGTAGGAGAGCAGCTTTTTCCCAAGCAGGCGCTGTGCGGCCGTAACACCGGACAGGGCAGATGGCGACACAGGGACAGGAACAGAACCGGTTTGCCGCGTACAGCAGGCGAGAACAGACAGGGCGAAGGGAAGGGGGGTTGGAAGAGTAGGCGGGCAACATAAGGAGCGAAGGAAGAAAGAAAAGGTCCCCTGCATTACATACCGGTGTCTTCAAGCTGTCTTCAGCTGCAGAAAAGCTTTTGCGCCGCAGATGGCATATTCGACCAGGGGTGGGGAGAGGGGGGGTGGTGATGGTGGGAATATTGTCTGTCTGTCTTTGGGCCTCCCTTGTTTTCTACTCGTCGTGGTCGGTAGCTGAGAGACGACGATCTTCCCTGAGTTAGGAAGACAGGCTAGAAAAAGAATACGAGCATATATAAAAAAGTGGGCGACGTCGATGGCGGGACGGGGGGAGCACAATCGTAAACGCTGATAGAGAGGACAGTTGAGAGAACGAGTTGAGGTGGAGGGAAGAAGGGGGTCAGGAGGAAAAGGACAGTGAGAGAAAGAAACAGGGTGGGTGAGACATTGATCAGCAAGACAGGAAAGAACGTTGCGTCCGCGACTGTTTCTTCACCAGCCGGAAGTGCAGCCTGCCTCTTTAGACGTCTTCCGAAAGGGAAAAAGGGCAAAAACAACTGGAGACGAAAAAAAGGAGAAAAGACGGGAGTGGAGACCCCGTTGATAGCTGCCAGGGCCGTGCAGGGGGGAGCTTTAGCGCTCCATATTGGCTACGACGTTTGGGACGTGCGGAGGGAGGGGAGGGGGAAGGAAGGCACGATCGGGTGCCCCATCTGCACCCAGGACGGAAGGAGCGCCCAAACGGCAGACGAAGCTCGAGCCAGGGCCTATCTCCCACGATCTGCCGCAGCGCACGATGCGTCCACGGAGCACGCCGTCCGGCGACGGCACACCGCGGCCCTCGGCAGGATACTCGTATATGGGCAATAAACGTGAGCCGTGGGTTCTTCCGAAAAGGCAAAAAGGGGAAATGGAAGAAAGAAAGAAAGGAAAGAGAGAAGAAAAAAGAAAAAAAAAAAAAAAAAAAAGAACCTGGAGGGTTAAAATGGTGCAAGCCAAAACGGTTGTCAATAGTGCGGCTAGTGTAGAGGTACCTAAATATACGAGGCACTATTGCGGTGACCTGAAGTACCGATACATGTCATGCACAATAGCGCTCCGAGAAAAAAAACCAGGCACGCTGTCGTCTGGTGAATGGGCTAAAAACCCGCCCATAAGCTGCGGCACGGAATCGGAATGGCGCTAGGGAAATGCAGGCACTAGTAGCGCTAAGATCAGGGGTCAGCTCCCTATCTCCGCCTTCACGCTGTGCAGTTTCCAGCGTCGTCGGAGGCCGTCCGCCGCCACGAGGAGGAGCCGAGCTCGTATTGCGCTGCGCACGCCGCGGGCGCGCTGAGCGGGCGCGCTGAGCGGGCCCGGCTCTACTTCGTACGGCGGACGAGGTTACGCCGGCATACAGAGTCGCACGAAGCAGCGGCGTGTCGCTGGTGCGGCATCCCGGTGGCTGGGGGCAGCAGGAGTCGCCGTCCTGGGCCGTGCAGGCAGCGCCGAACGAGAACGCACGCCGGGGCCGGCCAGCGACATTCTGAGATCTTCTGAGACCCCTCCCAATCGCCCATCGGCGCGTGCGGTTCCTCCGAAGGGCCTTTTCAGGGCCTTTTCAGGGCCTTTTTTTTTTTTCCTGCGAACACAGGGCGGTGTACGATGCGATGCGATCGCTGGAGACATGCCGTGCAGCGCCCTTGCTTGCTCGCTCCCTCGCTCTTGTTTCATCGTGCTGTCTGCGGTGTTTCGCACGATTGGCTCGCCCTCGTAGACTTTTGGCGATATGAACTTACCCACCGCCGTGGGCAACGCACGGCCAGTTGTCGAGATAGGAAAATGATTGACGGGGTGGCCCAGAACAGGCCATGCCGAGGGATGGCATGCGGGAAAGAATGCTCCGGGCGAGGCCTGGTCGAGTTTGAAACACAAAACAGCAAAAACAAAGAAGGGCAATAGAAAACAGTGCCCTGCTGGATCCCCTTTTTTCTACGTGGTTATGTGGTTACGAGGTCGCTTGCCCGCCCCCCCCCTTATGCACTGGCGTTGCATCGCGCCGCCGTTGACAGGGCTCGGGGCGCTTTTTTTTTTAAGCCCAGTAGGGGGGCCATGTGCCTGGACACGGGGTGGGCGCGCGGACGGACTTCTGCAAGGCCATAAGCCCGGCCGCATTATTCTTGTTGTTGTTTGCAGGCCGAAACAAAACGGCAGAAGCGCTCGTACGAGGGACGGGCCCGCGATGCGGACCGACGAGCAAACACAGACTTTGGATGCACATGGGCATGCAAGGGAGGATCCAGCCTCCTTTTTATTTGTTTTTTTTTTGTTTTTTTCTTTTTCTTTTGCTCTGTTTTTTTCAGAAAGCACACCGCTCAACGCCCGCCATCCGGCCAACCTTCTCGGCGTGAGCTCGTGGGGCACAGCAAATGAACACAATGCATGCATGCATTTTATGGAGAACAATACCCTCACGCTGCACGCATGCACGCCGGCACACCCGCACGACGGCACCGGTGTGCCGCTTCCTTTGTCTTGTTTGTCGCCTGCCGCGCGTCCAGTCTCGTTTGCCGTCCGCCGCATGCGTCCGTGGCGGCGGTGTTGGTGCCGTGGTGGTAGCAGCCTGCCTCGTATCCGGCTGTGAGAAATGACTCTTTCGGCCACCGCGTAACTCGACCAGTTTCTGTTCGTTGTTCTTTTTCTTTTTTTTCTCTGTCTCCTTGTTCTCTTCCCCGGAAACCCTGGTCGTGGGTGGTTGCACGAGAACGACCGACGCTATATCAAGGCAGACGCGGGAGCCTATCTTTCCCGCAAACGCCACCCATGGCTGTGCCCCTTTTTCTTTTGCTTTCTTTTTTTTTTTCCTCTCTCGTTCGGGTCTTCTTCCTTTTTCCTTCCTTTTTTTTTTCACTTCATTTCTTTTTCCGTGCCGCCTCCACTTGCCTGCATCTGATCGTCCGATCTCGCTTCCGTCCTCGTGACGAAAACGCCTCCATAAAGGTGCATCCAGAGAGACCTGTCCGGTGGGATAGATGCACTGCTGCCTTTTCGTGGCTGGACGGGGGCGGGGGGTGCTACGGTGCACCCCAACGGACATGTCCTCCACAGCCATTTCCAACCCGTACTCCGTAAGATGCCGTAAGATACACTGCCTCGTCCCAAGACAGCGTGAATCCAAACACAAAGAGACGCCGGCACCGATTCCGTCGACAGGGGACGCGCGCGGCAGCGATTGCAAACAACAAGCCGTGCAGCGGCTGCAAACACCGCAGAAATAGGCGATGGGTGCATGCAGCGGTGTGCGTTGGCATCCGCTCGGGGTAGGACAAGAAGACGCACTTGCGCCTCCTTGCTTTCCACAACGCGCGCAGCCAGACCGTCTTTTCGGAAGGGAAGGGCGGAAGAAGAAAAAAAGGAAACAAAAAGAAGGTGGCAAGAAAAACAAAAATCGACGTAAGTGAACATGTGAAACCCACGAGAAGTAAAAAAAGAAAAACAATTATGAAAAAAAAAAAAAAAAAAAAAAAAAAAAAAAAAAAAACATTCAACAAAAAAACACAAAAAAAAAATAAAAAAAAAAAAAAAAAAAAACCCCCCACACGGGGGACCAGAACATCGCCGACCATGCCCATCTTGTCTCAGACCCACGCCTCAAGCTGCACGCCGTGGCGGTGTGTAGGTCAACTCAACTCAGCGATCGTCGTGTCCGCGTCACCATTGTGGGAGGCTGGCTTGTCATGTCAGGCTGGCTTTGTTATCATTCAGCTCCTCGTAAATTCAGCTATGGTCTACCCACTACCGCCCCTTAGTCCAGCAGCCGCCCGAGGTTGAGCCCGTCAAACAGCGGCATCAGCCACGCCTCAATGCGCTTGTCATTGCGCATGGCCTTGTTGAAGGCGTCGAGTGCCGGGATGTCCTTGGGCGTGCTGCGGCCGTCGGCGAGCATGGCCCGCTCGGGTGCGGCGTACGGGTTGGCGTCGCTCGGGTCGGCAATGAGGCCGCGCCGCAGGATGTTGTCGGCGACGATCAGGGCGCCGGGCGCGAGCAGGCGGCGCGCGGCGCCAGGCGCCGACTTGCGCAGCAGCGTCTCGAGGTAGTCCGGGTAGCCGGACTTCTGGGCGTCGATGAAGACGAGGTCGTACGGCTCGTCCGGGTCGAGGGCGGCGAGCGTCTGCAGCGCGTCGCCCACGACAATCTCGACGTTGGTGATGCCGATCTCGGCAAAGGCCTTGCGCGAGAGCGCGGCGTACTCCTCGCTGACCTCGAGGCCGGTGACCTTGCCGGCGGGGCCGACGGCCTGGGACCTGGCTTTGTTAGCATGCATGCGTCCTGGTCCAGACGATTCGCGCTGCTTCCCATCACGTACCACACCATGGACGAAAAGCCGCGGAAGACGCCAATCTCGAGAACTGTAGCCGTCAGCAATGGGCTTAGGAGTGGTCGCCAAAGGACCCCCCCGGAAAGGGATCCCGGAGCGGGGTCTCCACGCGGCCCCGCCTGGTCTCGGCCAGGCTCGGCGGGACACAGCGCCGCGCAGGCTCACCTCTCTTGGCGCCGGCCAGCTTGGCCAGGAAGCTGAGGGCCTGGCCCTGGAACGTGGAGATGCTCATGTTGGCCTTTTCGAGCTCCATGATCTTGGCATGGTATTGGAGCAGCGGCTCGGGCAGCGTGTCGGAGTGGGCCACGGCATAGTCGATGACCTTGGCGGCGACCGTGGGGTTGGGGTAGAGGGTGGGCACGTTGTCTTTCATGATGGCAGCGATGGTGGTGAGAGCAAAAAATCGATAGGGAAAAACGAGAAACGAAAAGAACAGATTGAGAGCGCCTACCCGGAGGATCGCTTCTTATAGCGGCAAGCATCGGGAAGGCGCGCACGACACCAGGACTTGCCAGAATTGGTTGGTGGGAAGAGATGGTGGGTGGGTGGCACGACGAGCTCGTAATACGACATACGTCCGAGCCCACTTTTCTGAGAGATGCCTACAACAGACCTGCAGAACAGCAGGACTCCATACAAGCAACGACCTACAGCTCGACCCGTGCCGACGCAACAATGCCCCGCGACGAGAAGCCCGCCAGAAAGGTGTACGTGCCCGGGAGGACGCACCACGCCTCGGTGGCCTCGTCCCAGGTGGCCAGGCCGCTCGTCTTGACGTCGATGGCGACGGCGGCCGTGGCGCCAGCGACGACCTCGATCTTGTGGAAGCCCTTGAACAGCCTGGGCGGCTCGGCTCCGGCGGCGGCGGCGGGGGAGTACGCGGCATACGGCTGGACGACCTGCTTGGCGGCGCGGCAGTGACCCGTGTTTGCGCCTGCGGGTGCCTCAACCTGAAAAGTCCTCCGAGACGAAATGGCTGTAAGCCAGGCCGTGGCCGAACAGTAACAGCGGCTCGACGGCGTGCGCATCATACGCGCGGTAGCCAACGGCCGGGTCCTCGGTGCAGTCGGCGGTCCGCTCGGCGTCGATGGCGGCGGCGGCGGCGTCCGCGAGCCGGCGCGGAAACATCAGTGGCAGCAGCGCGCACGCGGGCCCAGGCGACGGACCCGTTGCGCACGGCGTTGGCCAGCAGCACGACGCAGCAGGCTGGGAAGCCGTATGCGGCCTCGGGCGAGCCGACGGGCATGCTGATGGCGAGCCCGTGGGTGCAGGGCGACACGGTGCTGGACCACCACGACACCAGTACCAACGCCTGCATCAGCCACATCTCCGGCAACGCCAGCCTTGGCATCCATGCAATCTGCATGGGTGACGGCTCGGCCGGCGTCGGCAACTGGCACCTTGCCGACCGCTCGACTGTCGCCGCCGCCAACATGGCCAGGATCTGGCTCTTGTTGAGCTGGGCCAGAAAGGCCTGCAGCCGCACCTCGGGCGTGAGCGCCGTGCCCAGCCAGGGCTGTGTGGTCAGGGCCACGGCTGGAAGAAGAAGAAAACCAAAGAAGCTCCTGCTTGATGTTTAACCTACGACGGGCCGAGCCAGGGCGGGCAAGCCCGCGACTTTTACCGTCAAGACGCCCAGCTCGGATGTAAGTGAGTGGGACCCGTGACCGGCGTTTATTGGCCACCGGCGTCTTACGGTCGGCGGCCCGCCAGAGCTTATCATGCACCCGGAGCTTGTGTGTGAGTTGCCGGATCCCCCTGCTGGTATTTGAGGGCTATCTCTCTGCACATGCAGCAGGGGAGATCTTACTCTTCCCTGTCACCGCCAAAGATGTCTCAGAACAAGAGCGACGGTAAGAACAGAACAGCCCTTCCTCTCCCACCAGAACGTCCTGACATCCAGACATCACGCCGGCTCCGGCTCCGGCCCAGGTTGCCGGCGACGCAGAGAGCGTCAGCAAGGTGTCGCTGGGCCCGGCAGAGTACGTGCCTGGCAAGCACGAGACCGAGGGCCTGCGCCGCTCGCTCAACAGCCGGCACACGTACATGATTTCGCTGGCGTCGGGCGTGGGCACCGGTCTTTTTGTATGTTCACAGCCCTCGCAGCCCTCTCTGTTCCTCTGCTCCTCGCTTACACCGCCAGCTTGGCTCCGGCTCGGCGTTTTACCAGGCTGGCCCGCTCGGAATTCTGCTCGGCTACCTGATGTGCAGTCTGCTGACGGCGGGCGTGGCCTTCATCTCGGCCGAGACGATCGGCTTCCTGCCGGTCAGCGGCGGCTTCATCCGGTTTGTGCCGCGCTTCAGCGACCGCGCGTTCGGCGTCACCATCGGCTACACGTTCTGGTACTTGCTGGCCATCACGACGGCGGCCGAGACGGTGGCGGCGTCGAGCCTGGTCGGCTTCTGGCGGCCGGACCTGAACCCGGCCATCTTCATCTCGGTGTTCCTGGTGCTGATCCTGGCGCTGAACCTGCTGCCGGTGCGCGTGTACGGCGAGAGCGAGTTTGCGTTTGGCCTGCTCAAGACACTGCTGGTCGTCGGCCTGATCGTGGCCGGCTTCTTCATCGACTGGGGCGCCAACCCGGCCGGCGACTACATTGGCGGGCGCTACTGGCGCAGCCCGTACGGCCCCATCCACGAGTACCTGCGCCCGGGCGCCACCGGCCGCTTCCTGGCCGTCTGGAGCACGCTGGTCAACGCGGCCTTTGCCATGGGCAACGTGCAGATTGCGACGATTGGCGCCGGCGAGGTGGCCAACCCGCGCGTGCACGTGCCGCGCGCGATGCGCCGCGTCTTCTGGCGGCTGACGCTCTTCTACGTGCTGTCGGTGCTGTCGGTCAGCCTGATCCTGCCGAGCACGGACAAGGCGCTGGCGACGAGCGCGGGCACGGCCAGCAGCCCGTTTGTCATTGCCTTCCGGCGGCTGCACATCCGCGCGCTGCCCAGCCTGATCAACGCCGTCGTCATCACGAGCGCCTTCTCGTCCGGCAACGGCATGCTCTTCCTGGCGTCGCGCGTGCTCGTCGGCCTGGCCCAGGACGGCTACGGCCCGCGCGTGCTGCTGCGCACGAACCGCCTGGGCGCGCCGTGGGTGGCGGTGCTGGTGTCGTTTGTGCTGGCGCCGCTGGCCTACCTCAACTGCGGCAGCAGCGGCGCCGCCACCGTCTTTGGCTGGTTCGTCAACCTGATCGCGACGGCCGGCCTGATCGTCTGGTGCGCCATCTGCTTCACGTACGTGCGCTTCTACTACGGCCTGCGCCACCACGGCATCGACCGCGCCGAGCTGCCCTACCGCAGCTGGGGGCAGCCGTACTGCGCCATCGCGTCGGGCGTGTTCTGCTTCTTGATCCTCTTCTTCTCCGGCTTCGCCGTCTTCTTCCCCGGCAACTGGAGCGCATCGGCCTTTCTGTCCAACTACATCTGCTGCTTCGTCGTGCCGGCGCTCTACCTCGTGCTCAAGGTGTGCATGCGCGCGCCCTGGATCTCGTACGCCGACATGGACTTTAGCGACATGGACGCCGTGCGCGCCGAGGCAGCCCTGCGCGCGTGCGAGCCGACGCCCAAGCAGTCGTGGTGGCGGCGGCTGGTCGAGATGGTGACGGATGAGTAGTGCAGGCAGAAAGAAATACAGACCCGGGTATATGGCCGGCGTCCAAACTAGAACGCCGGTGCTCCTGTCGATCCTGATAAGAGCGCACGCTGCCTTGGTCGCTGACGACCGAGATGGTTGACCGCACCCGTTTGCAAAAAGACAGACCCGAAGATGCCCTTAAATTCCCTTGCTACCGTGATCCCATGACCTATTTTTTCCCCGCATCCGTAGAGCCAACGGGGTGCTCCTCCCCGGAATCGTCTCCCTCGTCCTCGTCCGACGTGGCCTCGATGTTGGACTTCTTGGGCGCCGCCTTCTTCGTCTTCTTGAGCCGCTTCTCGCCCGCCACGGCGCCGAGCCCGGCCACGGCGGCGCCGCCGTCGTCGTCGACGTCGTCCATGGCCAGGCCGTCGCTGCGCAGCTCGGCGTTGATCGCCGGGATCGCGCGCACCAGCGCCTTGTACTGGTCGATGGTCAGGGAGATGCCCTTCTTGCCGGGGCGCATCTGGCCGGCGCTGTCGTAGTACTCGCGGATGTTGATGAGGGTGCTGCTGCGGAAGTGGGAGATGCCGACGCGGCGCAGTTTGGAGAGCTGGCAGTCAGTATTGCACCCTAGGGTCTTTCTCTCTGTACACAACACACCTCCCAGTACGCGTTGCCGTCGGCGTCCAGCGCCTTGGGCGGTGGCGCAGCAGCTGCGGCGGCCGTCGCCTTGGAAGCTGCCACATCGCCGCCGCCGGATGTCTTGGCCAGCTTCTTGCTGGAGCTGGCGTCGGCCTCGTCGGCGTCGTGCGCGCGTTTCAAGTCGCCGCCCATGGTGGTCGTGGTGATGGCCGTCGTTCTGGTGGTGGATTGTACGGAGACTGTGGATCGCCAAAAGCGGTGACGCGACTGAGCTGCCGTGTCGGGCGGGCGCGCACCGCGTACATACGGCGGAGTAGGGGGGGGAAAGAGGAGCTCCACCTCTGCGCCGACAGGGAAGGAGCTCGCTGCTGTTTTTGGCACCTTCCATTTGGAGCCATCCCACGCTGACGCCGGGACGGACTAAGTATTAATACGGGCTGACGGCCACGTCTTCCTTTCTGGCTTCTTTTGTGTTCGAGTCTCCTTTTCCTGGACCCTCCTCGCCCCACCGGGGGGGGGGGGGGGGGGGGGGGGGGGGGGGGGGGGGGGGGGGCGGGGGGGGGGGGCGCGCG
>JADHKF010000006.1:611489-654803 GCA_019925685.1 Ceratocystiopsis sp. VPRI43766 | reverse complement strand
TTTTTTTTTGGTGTGTGTTTGTTTTCTTCCCGTTTTTTTTTTGTTGTTTTTTTTTTTTTGTTTTCGCGTTTTCCTGTAACCCCCTCCCCAAAACCCCCCCCCCCCCCCCCCCCCCCCTGCCTTTGCCACACCACCCGCGCCACCGCGCCCGCCGAGACACCATGCGGCCCATCGTCGCCATCCCCACCCTGCTGCTGATCATCTACCGGGCGTACAGCCGCAAGAGCCTGACGCCCGGCGGCATTGCAGCGACTGTCCTGACGGCCATTGCCCACGCCGTGCACCCGTGGTATCTGCCGTTTGCGCTGGTCGTCGTCTTCTACCTGGCGGGCACGCGGGCAACGCATGTACGGGCTGGCTCTCTCCAACCCCTCTCTGGGGCGTTTGCTGACGGCTACAGGTCAAGGAAAATGTCAAGGCCCATCTGACGCTCTCGGCCGGCGGCCCGTCTCCCAACGGCGGCGAGGGGCCGCGGACGCACAACCAGGGTCTGTTTATCTACTCTGCTCGTGATCTTCTCGTTCACCCACTGACTGCCCAGTCTTTGCCAATTCCATTGTTGCCTCCGTCCTGTCCGTCCTCCACGCCTACCAGCTGCACCAGCGCAAGCAGGCTCTTCTGGACGCACCCTCCGGTGCTGCCGCCCCCCAAGGTAGTCTCTGTTTTTCCCATGGCTCGCACAGCGACCTGCTGGTGATCGGCCTGATTGCCAACTACGCCGTCGTCGCCGCCGACACCTTCTCGAGCGAGCTCGGCATCCTCTCGCCCGAGACCCCGCGCCTCATCACCTCGTGGAACCTGCGCAAGGTCCCACGCGGCACCAACGGCGGCGTCACCCTCGGCGGCCTGGCTGCCGGCCTGCTCGGCTCCATGCTGATCGTCACCGCCGCCATGCTCTTCCTGCCGCTCTGCACCGACGAGACCGCCGCTGCGCCCCACCAGTTCGGCGCCGCCGCCGTTCTGCCCGGCGCCGTCTGGGCCCTGCGCGAGCGCCGCCTGCTCATGGCCGGCCTGACCGTCTGGGGCCTGCTCGGCAGCCTGCTGGACTCGGTCCTGGGCGGCCTGTTCCAGCGGTCCGTGCGCGACGTGCGGTCCGGCAAGATTGTCGAGGGCGCCGGCGGCCTGCGCGTGCTGCTGAACGAGGATCCCCACGAGCACATGCACGCCGCGCTGGCCGCCGAGGCCGAGAAGGACAAGGACAAGGACACGCCGGCCGCCGACCCCTACGACGCAAAGAACCCGAAGCGGCGGCGCGTGAGCCTGGGCGACGGCCGGCCGAGCCGCATTGTGGAGAACGGCTGGGACCTGCTGAACAACAACGACGTCAACTTCCTGACGGCGCTGACCATGAGCCTGGGCGCCATGGGCGTGGCCGGCTGGTACTGGGGCGTCCCGTGGGACGGGCTTCTGCGGCCGTGAGGCCTGGCCGTCGCAGCACGTCAACGAACACGAAACACGATACTTGAATACAATTGTCTGATATCACAAAGCCAAAAAACAAAAAAACAAAAAAGCAAGCATGCTCCAAAAAGGCGCACAAACGACGAAAAACAAGCAGACCTTCTTTCTTTTGCCTCACCCCGAAAACAGATCCTCGACGCCGGTCCAGGTGCCGCGCGCGCGCTCCTCCCAGTAGCCGTCGGGCCCGGTCTTGAGGCGCCAGACCTCGTCGCCGTCCGGGCCGGTGGCGACCTTGACGAACCAGCGCGGGCGGTACTCCTCGCCGCGCTCCTCGCGCTCGCGGCGGCGCACGCGCTGCGCCTCCTCGAGGCGCGTCTTCCACGTCTCGGCCTCGTCGAGCTGGCCGTTCTCGGCCAGCCGCTGGTCCGGCCGCAGCCGGCAGTCCGTCGGCGGCAGCCGGCCCTGCTCGAGCGGCGTGATCTCGTTGAGCGTGGCCGCGAAGCGCGTCAGCCCGTACACGCGCGCGGCGTCGTCGACGAGCGGGCCCACGCGCCAGATGGGCTCGTTGGCCGCGCCCGCCGTCATGCGCAGGCCGCCCGTCCACGTGCCGGTCAGCGACACGCCCGCGTGCCGCCCGTCGGCGTCGTACGTCTCGACCTGCACGTCCTCGCTGCGCCCGCCAAACATGCCCTTGGACCGGAACTCGACCGCCGCCCGCGCGCCCGTGCTGTCGTTGGCCACGTGCATCGTCCCGACCGGCTCGACGTACTTCTCGCCCATGACGACGTTGCGCAGGAACACGGTCGCCAGCGCCCACGAGTAGTGCTCCTCGCCGCCGCCCAGCTCCGCCGGCAGCCGCAGCACCACGCGCACGCGGCCCTCCGTGATCACCTCGGCGCTCTTGCCCCAGAACTTCTGCGACGGCGCCGCCGCCTGCGCCAGCGACCACGCCGGCGCGTCCGCCTGGATCGCCAGCCGCACCGGCCGGTGGCTGACCTTCTCGACCAGCACGCGCATCGACCCGGGCGGCTCGCGCTCCTTGGCCGTGCGCAGCAGCTCAAACGTCTCGCCCAGCAGCGGGTTGAACGGCTTGCGCATCGCCCGCTCCTTGGCCCGCCCGGACGCAAACTGCGACACCGCAAACGCCGCCACAAACGCCAGCCGCTCCGCCGGCGCCGCGCGCGCCGCCGCCTGCTCCAGCAGCGCCGCGTACTCGAGCTGCTCCGCCGTGCGCTGCAGCAGCGACGTCGGCTCGTTGGCCGACACCGGCATCGAGATCGTCGACAGGTCCTTGCCCACGTTCTTGCGCACAAACGCAATCAGGCTCGGCGGCTGCACCGTCGCCCGCGGCACCGTCGTCCGCCGCGCCACCGCCTCCAGGATCGGCAGCGGCGCCAGCGACTTGGGCTTCGGCGGGAATAGGCTGCCGTCGTCGTCGTCGTCGTCGTCGCCGTCCGCGTTTCCGCCGGCGTCCTTGGCCTTGCCGGCGTCGCCGCCCGCACCGTCGCCGCTCCCGCCGACACCGCCGCCCGCCGCCTTCGCCTTCGTCTTCGTCTTCGTCTTGCCCATGTCCGCCGGGCTGTACTCGTCGACGTCCTGGCCCGACGACTCGGACGACCCGTCGTCGTGAATCGAGGCCTCGTCGTCGTCCATAAACGACGCCGGCGAGTCGTCGCCATCGCCGTCGCCGTCGCCGTCGCCGTGCCCTCCGATCAGCAGCAGCTGCGGCCGGTCCGTCGCCGCCGTGATCTCGGCCGCATCAAAGAATTCCTCCTCCGACGTCGACTCAAAGCTCCGGCGCGACACGGCCGGCCCGAGGCCTGTCATGCCGCTGCCGCCGTTGACGTTCGCGTCGCCTCGCGCGCCGCCGTTGCTGGCGGCTCCGGCGGCACCGCCGGCGACGGCCCCGGCCGCGCCCGCTACCGCCGCTGCCGACGCCGTGCGCCGGTGCTTGTTCTTGGCCAGCAGCTGCGTGAACTCGGTCACGACCGAGTCCAGGTCGCTCAGCAGCGCGCGGCAGTGGTCCTCCATGCTGCGCTCCGCCGGGTGGCGGGCCGCGCCGCGCGGCTGCTGCTGATTTGCCGGTTCGTGCTGCTGCGTCGGCGCCGGCGAGGACGACGGCAGCGGGACGGCCAGCGAGGACGCCACGGCCGACCGGACGCCGCTGTTCTGCGGCCCCATGGGCGAGGCTGACGACCGGCGGCGCCAGAACGACCGGCGCTCGGGCTGCGCGCCGGCCGTGCTGGGCGTGGCCGACCCGGGGCCAAAGTAGTCCTCGCTCTCCTCCGACACCGACGGCGTCGCCGACGACAGGAACTGCCGGTGGCTGTGGTTCTGGCTGTGCAGAGGGTGCGGCGCGGCGGCGGCTCCGGTTCCGTTGGCAGCCATATCCTTGACGAGGCGGCGCAGGGCGTCGCGCGTGCCGACGATGCGGCTAACGAGCGCCTCGGCCTGCTGCCACTCGCGCACGTCCTCGAGGTGGGCGCGGTGCGCGGTAACGCTCGGGTCCGGAGCGGCCACCGATGCCGCAGCACCGGTCAGGATCGGGCGCGCGGCCTGCTCGTGCCAGGGCCGGGCCTCGGGCGGCGGCTGCTCGAGGCCGCGGGCAATGCGGCTGGCGCGCTCGAGGGCGCGGGCCCAGTCGGTGAAGTCTTTGGCGTTGGACGCCTTGAGGTGCCAGACCTCGGCGCCGGAGTCGATGGTCAGCTCGCGGCGGCGCTCGTCGGCGGCAATGGCGGCCAGGCTGAGCGGGACGGCGCCGCGCAGCGCAGACGAGTTGCGGTTGTGGTAGTAGGAGAGCGTGCAGGTGGCGTAGTCGAGCGAGAAGTAGCGGCGGGCGTAGCCCTGGCCCTTCTTGCGGCGCCGCTTCAGCAGAATGCCGACGTGGTGGGTGGCCGGCACGGCCGAGGCGGCGTCGGCTGCAGCACTGGTGCCTGCGGCGGCCTGGGCGGCGGCGGTCGAGGACGAGCGGGAGCGACCGCCGCCGGCCGTGTTCGCCGGCTCGGCCGTAGACCCGGCGCCACCAAAGTCGCTGATGCTGGCAGCGCCCGCGGGCGTGCCGGCGCCGCCGATGGCCAGGTGGCTGTGCAGGCTGTCGACGGAGCCGGAGGCGGCGAGGTGGGGGCTGCTGTGCTTGCCGAGGCTGGAGCGGCTGGTGCTGGCGGCCGGGCCGGCCTGCAGGCCGGCGAGGTTGTTGCGGGCGCCCTGGGGCGGGGCGCCGGTCGGGTAGGTCAGCAGCACAAAGGTGGCGTTTTTGGAGGTCTGCTTGCTGAAGGTGTTGTCGAAGACGAGGCCGAACATGCCGCCGTTGCCGGGCGGGACGTCATACGTCCCGATGGAAACCTTGTCGGCGTCGCATTTTCCGTGCCAGTCGACGAGCTTGAAGCCCTTCTTGCGCAGCTGCTCGGGAGCGTCACTGGCGTTCGCGTCGCGGCGGGCAAAGAGGCTGGGCTTGGTGTCGACGGTGCCGTCGAGCTGGCTCTCTTCGACGTCGGACTGGAAGGTGGTGAGGTTCGTGCCGCCGGTGCCGGGGTGCTTGACGATGCCAAAGTTGCTGGGAACGGTCAGTACGGACGTCCAGAAAGAGCAACACTCTGGACTTGCGCGCGTACATGGACTTCTTGTGCGGCTGCACGCTCCAGGAGATGGTCTGCCCCTCTTCCACCTTGACCCATCGCACAATGTAGGACTGGGCGTGTCAGCTTGCGTACGGGTGGGCAGGTGACACGGTCTGAGCTGGTGTGCTCACCTTGCTGTGGATCTCGAGCTGCTCGATATCCGCCATGGCTGGGGAGGTGTGCCGCGGACGGCAATATCAAGATCGAAATGGGGCGTATGAAGCCGAGATATGCGTATAGCAAAAAGACAAAAAGAATAAACGTAAAGAAAACGGCTGGGAGATCGGTCACAAAGAGGCCATGTTTCCGTCAATGACAGACGCTGTGGCAGGGGTGGGGGATGTCGTGAGGCGAAGCAGGGCCGTTGAGGAAGATCCAGAGCAGACGAGGAAGAAGGATCCGGAGGATCACGAGCAAAAGGCCGAGGAGGGGTAGAGCGAGCGAGGGCACACACACACACACACCGAGAGAGCTGTGGGCCGAAGAACCTGAGGGTGCCAGACGATCCGAGAACAGGCCCGGACGGGATGCGCGGGAGCTGGGGCACGCGCGGAGTCGTGCGGGAGGCGCTGGGGGCGTGCGGGAGAAGCTGCTGGAAAGCGAGGCAGGAAAAACGTGTCGCGTTTGGGCGGGAGGAGCTCTAGGGCACGGGGTAGTGTGGCTGGTGGGTGGCTCGGGTGGTTCGGGTGGTCCGAGGAACAGCGCTAGTGCCTGCGGGATGGCATGTGGAGGAGGGGGCCGGACACGGGTAGGGCGCGCAGGGCTGCCGTACTTTTTCTGTTCTTTGGGGGGTCGACTTGTTGATTTTCTGGGCATTTTTCGGTATTTTTTCTCGTTCCGCGCGCTCCCTTGCTCGTTGTGCTGCTGCGTGCTGTGCTGCTCCCCCAGCTTCCGCGGGACGGACGGATTGGGATTAGTGGATCGCTGCCCTGTCTCGATCGAACTCGATGTCAACATCAACATTGCTGGACCACAGCGACGGCGCCCTGGCATCCCTTGCTTCCATCGACTTTAGACGATTGTGATACGATATGTGCGAGCGGACTCTACATGCGGACGGGAAACGTGGTGCCGTGCCCTAGAGACGATCGACGGAGATCAGGAGAACAGACGAAAACAGCTCGAAGACAGCTTGAAGACAGCTTGAAGACAGCTTGAAGACAGCTTGGAAGAGAGCTCCAGAGCACACGAGCCGATGAGCCGCCCACCGATCGGGCGCCCTGGCGCGCCATCTGCTAGCCAATGGCTGCCGCATCGGCTGTCGAAGCGAAAGGTACGCAGTCGTGGTGATGACACGTTCCCCAGCCTCCAATCTTAACCATCCAGAAACTACGCAACAGCACGTTCATCATTCCCTCGACCGGCGAGCGTTCGCGACGGCACTTTACGCTCCGCAGCAGCAGCAACCATGTGTCGACCGTGTTCGAGCCGGCGGACGCGCACGACCACGGCCCGGACTGTCCCGACTACGACGGCGCCCATGCGGACCCCGAAAACGACGACGACGACCCCGACAACGCGAACCTGTACGTGAGCGACGACGACAACGCGGAGCCGTCGCGCATCGCCGAGGCGCTGACGCGGTTCCGCGCGTGGCTCGGCTCGCCCAAGGGCCGCGGCGTGGTCAAGTGCACGGTGGCGTACGTGCTGGCGAGCCTGTGGACGTTCTGGCCGGCGCTGTCGGACCTGCTGGGCCGGCGGCTGGAGGGCAAGCACCTGGTGTGCACGATCACAATCTACTTCCACCCGGCGCGCAGCGCGGGGTCGATGCTGGAGGCGACGGGCATCGCGGTGGTGGCGGTGGCGTACGCCGAGGTGGTGTCGGTGCTGTCGATGGCGGCGTCGGTGCTGTTCGGGTCGGTGCTGGGGTGGGTGGCGGTGGCGTACGCGGTGGTGCTGGTGCTGTTTGTCGGCGTGGCCTTTGGCTTTGTCGGCTGGGTCAAGCAGCGGCTCAACCACCCGTCCGTCAACGTGGGCTGCACGCTGGCGTCGCTGGCCATCATCACCGTCGTCACCAAGGAGACGGCCATCTACAGCAGCGTCTTCAGCAACGCCAAGATCGTCCAGGTGCTCAAGACGCTCGTCGTCGCCATCGCCACCACGGCCACCGTCAGCCTGCTGCTGTGGCGCGTCTCGGCGCGCGCGCTGCTGCACGCGTCCTTTGCCCAGGGCGCGACCGCCCTGTCCGACATGCTGCAGCTGACCACGCACGGCTTCCTCAGCGGCGCCGAGGACGAGCTGGCAGGGTCGGCCGGCGCGTACGGCGCGGCCACGCGCGCCTGGTCGGCCGCGCACGCCAAGATGACGACGAACCTGCGCGACGCCAAGTACGAGCACTACGCCGCCGGCCACGCCGCGCGCTACCAGCTCGACAAGGCCGTGTACAAGGCGCTCGAGACCATGGCCCAGTCGCTCGGCGGGCTGCGCAGCGCCGCCCACACGCAGTTTGCGCTGCTGCGGGAGGCCGAGGCGGCGGCGGCGGCGGCGGCAGCTACAGACGCGTCTCCGTTTGCTACCGGTACAGTCACCGGCATGCCCGTGACTGTGGCCGTGGCTACTCCAACAGCAGCAGCAGCGTCAGCAGCGGGCCGGCCACAGCTGGCACGGGCCAGCTCGAGTTTCCAGCGAAGCGGCCGTCTGGCGCAGCTAGCGGCCATTGACGAGGCATCGGACGAGAGCAGCAGCGACGAGCGGCCGGCCGACACACCGGGCCCAGCCGAGATGGCCGGCTCACCGGCCGGGCCGCCGCCAGCACCCCCTCTGGTGGGCAGCATCGGGCGGAACGGCGGTGCAGCCGGCAGTGCAGCCCTGACACCGGCAGCAGGCACGCGCCGCGGCAGCGCGAGCAGCACGGTGACGCTGCGGACGGCATCGGAGACGTTTGAGCTGTTTATCGGGATGCTGGGCCCGCCGATGAAGTCGCTGGCGTTTACGGTGGCGAGCATCCTGCGGGACACGCCGTTTGGCGAGCCGGAGCAGCAGCAGCAGCAGCAGCAACCGGGCGCGGCGCGGTCGGGCCTGTCGGGCGCGGCGCTCAACGCGCGGTACCGGCAGAGCCTGGCGGACGCGCTGGCGCTGTATGACGCGGCGCGGGCGGACGCGCTGCAGGAGCTGTACAAGACGATTGAGTTTGGGCGGCCGCGGTCGGACAAGATCCAGGCGGACTTTGAGGAGGTGGCGGCGGCGTGCGGGCATTTTAGCTTCAGCCTGCAGGCGTTTGCCGAGGAGACGGCGGCGTACCTGGACGTGCTGGACGACCTGCGGGTGGTGCGGGAGCACGACGGGCGGAGCTGGCAGTGGCTCTGTTTCTGGAGGAGGCGCAGCAAGCAGGCGGAGGAGGCGGCCAGTGACGAGGCCGAGGCGGCCGCAGATCTCCCCGACCCCGCGGCCGCGGCGGCGTCCCCCTCCCCCAACACGCGGTCCCGCCACCGGGTGGCGCCCGGGCTGTCGAGCCACCTGGTGCGGCGGCGCGACACGTTCAGCTGGCAGGCGGCGCCGCAGGCGAACGGGGCGGTGCGCGGGGCGGCGCAGGGGGTGCTGCGGGTGGTGCGGCTGCTGATGCGGGACGACATCCGGTTCGGGATCAAGGTGGGCGTGGGCGCGGTGCTGTGGGCGATGCTGGCGTTTGTGGACGCGACGCGGGCGATGTACATGCACTGGCGCGGCGAATGGGGCCTGCTGTCGTTTATGATTGTGTGCTCGATGACGGTGGGCGCGAGCAACACGACGGCGTCGGCGCGGTTCCTGGCGACGCTGGCGGGGGCGAGCGCGGCGGTGGTCAACTGGACGCTGTCGGGGGGCCACGCGGCGGCGCTGCTGGTGCTGGGGGCGGGCGTGGCGTTCTGCTGCTTTGTGGTGATGGTGGACTGGGGCCGGGCGCCGGTGGGGCGGACGACGCTGCTGGCGTACAACGTGGTGACGCTGTACGCGTACTCGCTGTCGCAGCGGGACGACGACGGCGGGCGCGACGAGGACGAGGGCGGGCTGCACCCGCTGATCCTGGAGATTGCCAAGCACCGGTTCCTGGCGGTGACGGCCGGGCTGCTGTGGGGGCTGGTGGTGTGCCGGGTGGTGTGGCCGATCTCGGCGCGGCGGCGCTTCCAGGAGGGCGTGTCGGTGCTGTGTCTGCAGATGGGGCTGGTGTGGCGGCGGGGGCCGCTGGCGGTGCTGCTGCAGACGGCTGGGGGCCCGGAAGCCGAAGCCGTCATGGGGGCGGCAGGCAGCGGCAGTGGCAGCGGCAGCGGCAGCGTGCTGCTCGGGACGACGACGACGGCGACGGGCCGGCCGGTGGCGGTGCTGGCGCCGGTGCGGTCGGCGCAGCGGTCGTCGTACCTGACGGCGCGCGAGCAGGCGGCGCTGCGGCGGTATGCGCAGCGGCTGGACGGGCTGCGGCAGAGCGCGGCGAGCGAGTTTGAGCTGCGCGGGCCGTTCCCGGCGGCGGCGGCGGCGCGCATCATGGCGGCGCTGAACCGGGTGCTGGACGGGTTCTGCGCGATGAGCACGCTGACGGAGGGGCGGGCGCGGGCGTCGCGGCCCAGAGACGACGACGGCCACAACGACAACCGCCACGACGACAACCGCCACGACGACCGCCACGACGACCACCGCCACGACGACAACCGCCACGACGACCACCGCCACCACCGACTCTCCCCCGGCGAGCGCGCGCTGCTCTACTACACGGCGCCGGAGCGCGCAATGCTCTGCGACCGCATCGCGCACGTGTTCCAGGTGCTGGCGAGCAGCTTCATGCTCGAGTACCCGCTGTCGGACGCGCTGCCGGACGTGGCGCTGGTGCGCGACCGGCTGCTGGCCAAGATCTTCCAGTTCCGCAAGGAGCACGCGCTGCTGGCGGCGACGGCGGCGCCGGGCGACGCGCCGTTTGTGCCGGTGGCGGAGCGCGACTACGCGCTGCTGTATGCGTACGCGCTGATCACGGGGCAGGTGGCCGAGGAGCTGCAGACGATTGCGCGGGAGTTTGAGGGCCTGTTTGGCGTGCTGGACGTGGAGGCGAACCTGCTGCAGTAGGGGGTGTTGGCTCTGCACGCCCAGGGCTCCCGCTCGCTCTCCCGCCAATCCGGCTCCCTGTCTCTCCTCCCGGCGGCACACAGGCCTGGTCGCTGCAGACCATGGGCTGCATCTGCTGTCTCGGGGTGTTTTGGCTTTATTTTTGGTCGGGACGACAATCTCGGTCGTTCTCTTTTTATTTACTTTGGTTTTTTTTTTGTTCATCTCGGCGCGCCTGGTTTCACGGCGTGCGCACGCTGTCTCGTCGATCCCAGTGATGAATGCCCGCCGCCGAAAGAAATGCCCGACCAAACGGGGTCTCATGAGACACCTCCGAAGACTGACAAGCATCTAGGATCGAGTGGCAGCCATTCCAGTATCCAGATCGGAAGCCCTGGAAGCGGCAGAGACGAATGACCAGCAAACCCTGTTTCTTTCTCTTTCCGTCTTCCCCCTGATCTTCTCGGCCACGTCGCACACACGTCTCGGTGTGGCGTCCAAGCAACGCGCACGACGAAAACGAAGACGGCGCGCAGCGAGAGGCGGCGACGAGAACGTCTGCGGATGGGCGGCCGGCGTGGACGTCCGCGGGTTGCACGGCAGATGGGAGGAGTGCCTGCCTGCGGGCCGAGTGCTTCTTCTTCTGGCCTGGCTGCACCCCCTGAGCACGACGAAAAGGACGGACGCCGGCTCAGCCGCTCGTCGGCCAGGGGGCTGTCTCCTTTCGTTTCCCTGCTCGCGTTGCACGTCTGTCGCCTGACGCGCCCGCCGCAATCTCCTCCTGTGTGGCGTCCTGGGTATAAAGGGGGGGGACGGTGACTTTGATGTTCCGCCTTTGGCCTGCGCATCTCTCTCTCCAGTTTCTCTGTTTTCTTTCTCACAAGACCACCCCAAGATGCTCTTCCTCCTTGCCCTCGCGCCGGCCGCGCTGGCGGCCACGGTCGCGTACGACTGGCAGGTGACGTGGGTGAACGCGGCGCCGGACGGGTTTGCGCGGCCGGTGATTGGCATCAACGGCGCGTGGCCGTGCCCGGCGATCGAGGCCAGCGTGGGCGACACGATCCGGGTGACGCTCAGCAACGCGCTGGGCAACGAGACGACGGGGCTGCACTTCCACGGCATCGACCAGGTCGACACGTCGTGGATGGACGGGCCGAGCGGCGTGACGCAGTGCCCGGTGCCGCCGGGGCGGTCGATTGTGTACGAGTTTGTGGTGAGTGCTGCTGTTCTGCTGTTGCTCTGCTAGCATGTGCTCACCCCCAGGCCAACGCCCCCGGCACGTACTGGTACCACTCGCACAACATGGGCCAGTATCCGGACGGGCTGCGCGGGCCGCTGATTGTGCACGACCCGGACGATCCGTACAAGGGACAGTACGACGAGGAGGTGGTGTTGTCGGTGTCGGACTGGTGGGTTTTCGGTTTTTCGGGTTTTCGGTTTTTCTCTCGTCTCTTCCTCTGCTGACCCCCAGGTACCACTCGCAAACGCCAGCCCTGGTCCAGGCCATGCTCACGCCCAACAACACGCAGTTCCTGCCGCCGTTCCCCGACGGCATCCTGCTCAACGAGGGCGCCGGGGCCAACATCTCGTTTGCGGCCAACAAGACGGTGCGGCTGCGCATCATCAGCTATGCGGCGTTTGCGGCGACGATGCTGCACTTTGACGCGCACACGCTGCGCGTGATCATGGCCGACGGCACGTACGTGCAGCCGGCGAGCGCGTACCAGCTGCGGGTGTCGCCGGCGCAGCGGTACGACGTGCTGGTGTCGGGCAGCGCGCGCGACCGCCGCAACTATGCGTTCCTGGCGGCGCTGGACGTCAACCGCGACTACGCGCACGACCCGGCCAACGCGCAGGCGTGGCCGCACAACGCGACGGGCCACCTGGTGCTGGACGCGGCGGGCGCGTTTGCGGCGCCGGAGCCGGTGGCGGCGTGGCGGCCGCTGGACGACGTGGGCGCGCTGGCGGCGCGCGACGGCGCGGGCGCGTGGGCGGGCGTGACGGACACGGTGACGCTGGCCTTTGCCTTTTGCGCCGACGCCAACGGCTACCCGCGCGCGTGCTTCAACAACCAGACGTACGTGGGCGCGCGCGTGCCGACGCTGTACTCGGCGGCGACGCTGGGCCGCAACGCGTCGCGCGACGCCGCGCTGTACGGCGCCGTCAACGCCGTCGTGCTCGCGCGCGGCGCCGTCGTCGACCTCGCCGTCAACAACCACGACAGCGCCATCCACCCCTTCCACCTGCACGGCCACCAGTTCCAGGTGCTGGCCCGGCCCGGCGCCGGCGCCGGCGACTGGCCCGCGCGCCCGCGCACGTACGCCGCCGCGCCGCTGCGCCGCGACACCGTCGCCGTCAACCCCAACAGCCACGCGCTGCTGCGCTTCCGCGTCACGCACCCGGGCGTCTTCCTCTTCCACTGCCACATTGAGTGGCACGTCGAGATGGGCCTGACCGCGACGTTCATCCAGGCGCCCGACGCGCTGCAGGACGCCGTCTTCCCGGCCGACCACCTGGCCAACTGCGCGGCGCAGGGCATCCCGACGGCCGGCAACGCGGCCGGCAACACGGCCAACGTGTACGACACGGCGGGCTTTGCCACGGTGCCGCCGACGTCGTATGTGGGGTGAGTTTTTTTTTTTTTTCTGTTTCTTTTTTTTTTTTTTTCCGTCTCTTTTTTCCGTCTTCTTTTTACTGACGGGCCAGCGCCCTCTACTCTCCCACGCCGACGCCGCGGCTGCGTGAGCGGCTGGTGCGCAAGCACCTGTGATCGTACTCTATAGTCTATAGTTGGAATCCACCTGTTTTGGATATTTTTTGGATACTTTTGATTCTTGCTGTCTCATCGCTTCCTGCCGACGCCTCCCTCGGCATGCACAGCGTCGTCTCACGGCCAGGTGAGACCGTGGGGCACGAGACTGCCCGTCGGACGTCCGGTGGTGCGTCCTCGGTCTTGACAGGGCTGAGGCGCCGGCACGCAGACACCCGTCGCACAGCGCAACGGTCAGCCTGGCGTCCTGGACAGGGCTGTCGGACATCCTGTCGGACCGGCAGAGCTGTCTCGCGCTGGGGAACTCCGGGCGGAGGCCGGGCAGCCAGTCGCTATTTTGGGCATGCTGACGACCTGGCAATGTCTATAAGAGGCCGTTTGCCCACTGGCCCGCTCTGCAGACAAGGAGGAAGCCAAACCCCGTCTTTGACACCAACCACCACCATGCTCCATCTCGTCGTCTTCGGCGACCAGTCGCTCGACGCCTACGACGGCCTCGCCGCCCTGCACCGCCGCCCGCGCCCGCCGGGGCTGCTGGCCGCCGCGTTCCTGCGCGGGGCCGGCGCCGCGCTGCGGGACGAGGTGGCGGCTCTGCCGCGCGCCGCCCGCGACCGCCTGCCCGTGTTTGCGACGCTGGCCCAGCTCAACGAGGCGTACCGCGGGCACGCCAAGCACGCGGGCCTGGACCTGGCTCTGCTGTGCACGGCGCAGCTGGCCGACTACATTGAGTGCGTTCTCTCTCTCTCCTTCTTGCAGCGTCTTGCTAATCCCCAGTTACTCCGAGTTGCACGGCCGCGCCGACTCTCTTCTGGTCGGCCTGTGCGCTGGCCTGTTTGCCGCGGCCGCCGTCGCCGCCGCGCCGTCGCTGTCGGCGCTCGTGCCGGTGGCCGTGCAGGCGGTGCGGCTGGCGTTCCGCACGGGCTGCCACGTGCAGGCCGTGGCGGATGCGTTTGGCGACGCCCCGGACGGCCCAGACGGCCCCGACGGCCCTGACGGCCCCGACGGCCCAGACGCCCCCTACAACCCCGACAACCACTCGTGGACGCGCCTCGTCGGCGGCCAGGGCGAGGACGCGGTGCGCGCGGCGCTGGCGGCGTTTGCGCGCGACCGGGGCCTGCCGCCGCCCGCGGCGCCGTACGTCAGCGCCGTGGCCGGCAGCGGCGCCGTGGCAGTGTCGGGCCCGCCGGCGACGCTGCGGCAGCTGGCGGCGAGCGGCGCGCTGGGCAGCACGCGGCTGGCGGCGCTGCCGGTGCACGGCCCGTACCACGCGGCGCACCTGCACGGCGGCGCGGACGTGCGGGCGGTGCTGGGCGTGGACGCGCCGGCGACGGCCGACGCGCTGTACACGGGGCCGGCGGCCACGACGCAACACATTCAGCGCGTTCTGTCATGCGCGACGGGCGCGCTCGTCGCGGCGGCCGACGCGGCGGCGCTGTTCACGGCCGTGGCGACCGAGGCGCTGACGGCGCCGCTGCGTCTGCCGCGCGTGCTCGACGGCTGCGAGCAGCAGGCGCGGGCGGCGGCAGAAGCCGGCACCGCGCAGCAGTGCACGATCCTGCCGTTTGGGCCGTCGCAGGCGAGCGTCAGCGCGGCGCTGGCCGAGGCGGTCAAGCGCGCCGGCCTCGCGGTGACGCAGCGGGCAATGCCGGACCCCGCCGACGACAACCACCCCCCGTCGCTGCTCGGCAGCCACGGCGCCGGCGCCGACCGCTGCAAGCTGGCGGTGGTCGGCATGGCCGGGCGGTTCCCCGACGCGGCGAGCCACGAGGCGCTGTGGCAGCTGCTGGCGGCCGGGCTGGACGTGCACCGGGCGGTGCCGGCGGACCGGTTCGACGCGGCGACGCACGTGGACGCGAGCGGCAAGGCGGTCAACACGAGCCACACGCCGTTTGGGTGCTGGATCGCGGAGCCGGGGCTGTTTGACGCGCGCTTCTTCAACATGTCGCCGCGCGAGGCGCTGCAGACGGACCCGATGCAGCGGCTGGCGCTGACGACGGCGTACGAGGCGCTGGAGATGGCGGGCGTGGTGGCGGGGCGCACGGCGGCGACGCGGCGCGAGCGCGTGGGCGCGTTCTACGGGCAGACGTCGGACGACTGGCGCGAGGTCAACGCGGCGCAGGCGGTCGACACGTATTTCATCACGGGCGGCGTGCGCGCGTTCGGCCCGGGGCGCATCCACTACCACTTTGGCTTCACGGGCCCGAGCCTGAGCATCGACACGGCGTGCTCGTCGAGCGCGGCGGCGCTGCAGGTGGCGTGCACGGCGCTGTGGGCGGGCGACTGCGACACGGCGCTGGTGGGCGGACTGTCGGTGATGACGAACCCGGACATCTTTGCCGGGCTGAGCCGGGGCCAGTTCCTGAGCCGGACGGGCCCGTGCGCGACGTTTGACGACGGGGCGGACGGCTACTGCCGCGCGGACGGGTGCGCGAGCGTCGTGGTCAAGCGGCTGGCGGACGCGCAGGCGGACGGCGACCGCGTGCTGGCGGTGATCCTGGGCACGGCGACGAACCACTCGGCCGACGCGGTCAGCATCACGCACCCGCACGGGCCGACGCAGGCGGCGCTGTCGGCGGCGGTGCTGGCGGCGGCGGGCGTGGCGGCGGCCGACGTCGACTACGTCGAGATGCACGGCACGGGCACGCAGGCCGGCGACGGCACGGAGATGGCGTCGGTGGCGGCCGTGTTTGCGCCGGCGGCCGGGCCGGGGCGGCGGCCGGCGGACCGGCCGCTGTACGTCGGCTCGGTCAAGGCCAACGTCGGCCACGGCGAGGCGGCGTCGGGCGTGACGGCGCTGGTCAAGGTGCTGCTGATGCTGCAGCACGGCGCCATCCCGCCGCACGTCGGCATCAAGCGCGCGCTCAACCGCGCGTTCCCGCCCGACCTGGCCGCGCGCAACGTGCACATTGCGCGCGCGCTGACGCCGTTTGCGCGCCACGCCGACGGCCGCCCGCGCCGCGTCTTTGTCAACAACTTTAGCGCCGCCGGCGGCAACACGGCGCTGCTGCTCGAGGAGGCGCCGGACCCGGTGCCGTCGCCGCCCGATCCGCGGCCGCGCCACGTGCTCGCCGTGTCGGCCAAGTCGCGCGCGGCGCTGCTGCGCAATGCCGAGCGGCTGGCGGACTGGCTGGCCGCGCACCCGGACGCCAGCGTCGCCGACGTGGCGTACACGACGACGGCGCGGCGCATGCACCACCCGTGGCGGCTGGCGGTCGTGGTGCCGGGATCGGGGCCGGGATCGGATCCGGCGGCCGCCGGCCAGGCACTGCTCGCGGCGGCGACGACGACTCCCCCGGACGCCCCGGCGCTGCCGCCGCCGCCCGTGGTGTTTCTGTTCACCGGCCAGGGCACGCCGCTGGACGGACGCGCCGGCGGCGCCCTGTACCGGCACGCGCCGGCGTTCCGGGCGGCGGTCGACGGGCTGGACGGGCTGGTGCGGGCGCACGGGTTTCCGTCGGTGGCCGGCATCGTGACGGGCACCGAAGACAGCCCCGACGACGATCCGGTGCGCGCGCAGCTGGCGCTGGTCGTCGCCGAGATGGCGCTGGCGCGCACGTGGGCCGCCTGGGGCGTGCGGCCGGCGGCGGTGCTGGGCCACAGCCTGGGCGCGTACGCGGCGCTGCACGTGGCGGGCGTGCTGGCGGCGAGCGACGCGCTGTTCCTGGCGGGCGTGCGCGCGCAGGCGCTGGTGGCGGCGTGCGCGCCGGGCACGCACGCGATGCTGGCCGTCGGCGGCAGCGTCGAGGACGTCGTCGAGGACGTCGGCGGGCTCGTCGGCGGGCTGGCCGGCGGCCTCGACGTCGCCTGCATCAACTCGCCGGCCGAGACGGTGCTGAGCGGCCCCGTCGACGCCGTGGCCGCGGCGGCCGCCGGCCCGCTCGCCGGCCGCCGCTGCACGGCGCTGGCGCTGCCGTACGCCTTCCACTCGGCGCAGGTCGAGCCGCTGCTGGACGCGTTCGAGGCGCGCGCGCGCGCCGTCGCCTTCCGCCCGCCCGCGCTGCCCGTGTTGTCGGCGCTGGCCGGCGGCCGCGTCGTCGCGCCCGGCACGGCTGGCGTGCTCGACGCCGCGTACCTGCGGCGGCACGCGCGCGAGCCCGTCGACGTGCGCGGGGCGCTGGCGGCGGCCGCGCGCGAGGGCCTTGTGGATGCCCGCACCGTCTGGCTCGAGGCCGGGCCGCACCCCGTCGTCGGCGGCTTCGTGCGCGCGTGCCGCGGCCGCGCGGCGCGCGTGCTCGGCTCGCTGCGGCGCGGCGAGGACGCCTACGCGACCGTCGCCGCCACCATGGCCGCGCTGCACGCGGCCGGCGTCGCCGTCGACTGGGACGCGCACCATGCCGGCTTCGGCCGCCAGCTCGTGCACCTGCCGGCGTACGCGTTCGACTACAAGACGTTCTGGCTGCCGTACGAGGGCGGCTGGTGCCTGGAGAAGAACCGCATGGGCGCGCGGCTGCAGGCGGCCGAGGCCAAGCTGGCGGCGGCAGGGGGTGCCAGTGTGCCTCCGACGACGACCCTCTCGACGTCGAGCATCCACCGCCTTGTGCGCGAGGACGTCTCCAAGACCGCCACCACCACCACTATTCTCTTGGAAAGCACCTCCGACCTGCGCCGCCCCGACCTGCGCGCCGTCCTCGACGGCCACCTCGTCAACGGCACGGCCTTGTGCCCGTCGACGCTGTACGCCGACATGGCGCTGACGCTGGCCGAGCACGCGGCGCGGCTGGCCAACCCGGGCCTCGGCAAGGACGCCCTGCCGGCCATGAGCGTGGCCGACGTCGTCGTCGACAAGACGCTGATCCTGGCCGACGCCGGCGAGCAGCTGCTGCACGTGTCGCTGGCGGGGGATGTGGCGGAGAGCGGAGACGAAGTCCGAGGGACCGTCGCCCTCGTCTTCTGGACCGAGCCGGCCGGCCGCCGCACCGAACACTGCCGCTGCCGCGTCGTCTACGGCGACCGCCGCGCCTGGACGGCCGAGTTTGCGCGCGTGCAGCACCTGGTCGGGGCCAGAGTGGCTGCCATGAAGGCGTCGTCGACGACATCCTCCACCACCCGCGGCATCGCCTACAAGCTCTTCCAGGCCCTCGTCGACTACGCCCCCGCCTACCGCGGCATGGCCGCCGTCGTGCTCGACTCGGCCGCCTGCGAGGCCGCCGCCACCGTGCAGCTGCAGCCGGCGCCCGCCGGCGCCGCCTTTGCCTTTGGCCCGTACTGGCTCGACAGCCTGTGCCACGTGTCGGGCTTTGTCGTCAACGCCACCGACGCCGTCGACTCGCGCGAGCAGGTCTTTATCTCGCACGGCTGGGGCGCCCTGCGCCTGCTGGCCCGCCCGGACCCGGCCGCCACGTACACGAGCTACGTGCGGATGCAGCCGGTCGAGGGGGGCAGCCAGCTCATTTATTCCGGAGACGTCTACGTCTCGGCCGGCGACCGCATCGTTGCCGTCTGCGGCGACGTCCGCTTTGCCGCGCTGCCGCGCAAGGTGCTGGACCTGGTGCTGCCGCCGAGGGGACCGTCTCCCGCCAAGGGGAAGACGACGACAACGACGGCGACGACGGCCGTCACCCACGCCAACCTCGCCAAGGTCGACCGGCCAGCGCCCCCGGCCGCCGCCGGCCTCGTCCCCCGCGTGCTCGCCATCCTCGCCCAGGAGGTCGGCGTCGACGCGGCCGAGCTGGCCGACGCCGTCGCCTTTGCCGACCTCGGCGTCGACTCGCTCATGGGCCTGACCGTCGCCGGCCGCCTGCGCGAGGACCTCGACCTCGACCTGCCGGGGCATGTGTTCCTCGAGTGCACCACCGTCGGCGCCTTCAAGGCGTACCTGGCGTCTATGGGTACGGGCACGGGCACGCCGGCCGCCACGCCCGGCAGTGCCACGCCGCCCGGCTCCGACTCGGACGGCCTCACCCCGGACACGGCCGCGACCACGCCGCCGGACCGCAGCGACAGCGGCTCCGTCAACTCGGCCAAGGACGACGACGCCAGCGACGCCAGCGACGCCGCCGCCGCCCTCCGCCACACCCTGCGCACCACCATCGCCGCCGAGATGGCCGTCGACGTCGCCGACGTCGTCGCCGCCCCCGCCCTGGCCGAGCTCGGCATGGACTCGCTCATGGCGCTGCAGGTGCTGGGCGCGCTGCGCGAGGCCACGGGGCGCGACCTGCCGGCGGATCTTTTCAGCGGGCGGGCATCGCTGGCGGACGTCGAGGCGCGGCTGGGCTGGGCGGCACCGGCGGTCGTCAAAACCGGCACCGCTGCACCGCCCGCCGGCCCCCCCATCCCCCCCGACCACTACCCCCACCGCACGGCCACGACGGTCCTGCTGCAGGGCCGCGCGCGCACCGCGCGCCGCCACCTGTTCCTCGTGCCCGACGGCGGCGGCAGCGCCACGTCGTACACGGAGCTGCCCGAGCTCGACCCCGGCGGCCGCGCCGGGCTCGCCGTCTGGGGGCTGTTCTCGCCCTTTCTCAAGACGCCCGAGGAGTTTTGCTGCGGCGTGCCGGGCTTGGCGGCCAAGTTTTTGGCCGCAATTCGACAGAGGCAGCCCGACGCCCCCGACGGCTACTGCCTCGGCGGCTGGTCGGCCGGCGGCGTCGTCGCGTACGAGATGGCCCGCCAGCTGCTGGCCGCCGGCGCGCGCGTCGACCGCCTGCTGCTGATCGACGCGCCGTGCCCGCTGACCATTGAGGCGCTGCCGCGCGGGCTGCACGCCTGGTTCGCGTCGATCGGCCTGCTGGGCGACCGCGGCGACGGCGGCGACCCGGCCGCCGCCGTGCCGCCGTGGCTGCTGCCGCACTTTGCCGCGAGCGTGCGCGCCCTCGGCGAGTACCGCGACGTGGTGGTGCCCCTCCCCCGGGAGAACCACCCTCTGGTCACGGCCATCTGGTGCGAGGACGGCGTGTGCAAGCACCCCGACGACCCGCGCCCCGACCCGTACCCGACGGGCCACGCCCTGTTCCTGCTCGAGAACCGCACGGACTTTGGGCCGAACCGGTGGGACGCGCTGCTGGACCGCGAGCGGCTGGCGCTGCGCCGCATGCCGGGCAACCACTTTAGCATGATGCACGGGGCGCTGGCGCGGCAGCTGGGGGGGCTGCTGCGGGAGGGGCTGGGGCTGGGGGGGTAGGCGGCTGTTTTTTTTTTTTGTCTGTTTGATTATTTTTTTTTTTGTTTGATTATTTTTTTGTTTTTGATTTTTTTTTTTTTTTTGATTATTTCTTTTATTTCTTTTATTTCTTTTTGGTTATTCTTGTTATTTTTTCCCTCCTGTCCATCCAACATGGACTCAACCCAACATCGACTCAACACTTGTTTCTGTTCCCTGTTTATAGTCTCTCATAGACTCCTGAAACTGTCAACAATTAAACTGTCTTCTCTCGCTTCCCGTCCCGACACGCCCGCTCCCAAGAAATAAAGTGAAACACGCAGAGACCGCAATCAGACCGCAGCAGCACCGTGCCACCACCACCCCAAGACATGCAGCCTGTCTAACCTGGCCGTCCTCGTCCCGGCCTTTGCCGAACGCCTCGCCCCTCCCCGTCCACTGCACCCACCCCACCGCCCTCGCCTGCTGCTGGCCCTCCCGTCGCAGCCTCGCGGCGTCGGTCTCGTCTGCCTGTGTCCCCTGTGCCCCCCCCCCCCCCATTGTCTCTCAGCACTCCGCCCTCATAAAAGCCAGCTCGACCCCGGTCAGAAAGCCATGGCCCCTGTCGCCGTCCGAACCCCCGTCCACCGACCCCTACCATCGACTCCGCCTCGCCCGCGCCCCATGGCCCCCATGTCCACCCCCCCCAGACCCCGCCAGCCGCGCCTGCGCGCCTCCTGCGACGGCTGCTTCCTCGCCAAGGTCAAGTGCTCCAAGGCGCGCCCCATCTGCTCGCGCTGCCTGGCCTGCGGCATCGAGTGCCGCTACTCGCCGTCGAGCCGGGCAGGGAAGCCCAAGGCCGAGGGCAGCGGCACCAGCACCAGCACCAGCACCAGCACCAGCAGCAAACCGGCCGCCACCCACCCGTACGCACAGCCGTATGCACCGCCCCTGGCAGACCATCCCCTGGACGCCAACGTCTATGTTGCCGACGACGCCGTGGCCTGGCCGAGCGCCGGCTGGCCGCAGCAGCAGCAGCCCGGCCCGGCCGGCTGGACACCCACGACGATGCCCTGGCCGACGGACCACATGGACGCCGACGGCAACCCCGGCAGCAGCGGGCCGCCCATGCTCGCGCTTTTCTCCCTCGACAGCGGCAGCACCGTCTTTCCGGGCGACGACCCCTACATGGCCTGGCCGGCACCGCCGCCGCCGCCGCCGGTCGACGGCCCCGAGGCCCTGCCGCTGCTCGGCTACCCGTGGCCAGACCCGGTGGCCATGACCATGGACGGCTTGTCGTCGCCGCCGGGCTACGGATTGGGCTTGACAGCGTACAGTGCACCGTCGGCGTCAATTGCTGCCGAAGAGCCGCCCGTCTTCTTTGCCGGCCAGGACCCGCCGGCGGCAGCACTGCCACCGACGCCCCGGCGCGGGAGCTGCACCGCGAGCACGGCCAGCACCAGCGGGAGCGGCACCGCGAGCACGACGTCCACCGCCACCACCACCACCACCAGCGAGGGCAGCCGTCTCTGGTGTGCGTCCGGCGCCTGTGGCCACGGCGAGGACCCCAGCACAGCAGCGTGCGCCTGTGTTGCTGCGTGCCTCGCCGCTCTGCAGCCGCTGCAGCCGCTGCAGCCCGGTCTCCGTCCCGGCAACACGCCGTCCGCCATCGACGCCGCCGCCGCCCTCCTGGCGTGCCCCCGCTGCGGCCCCCGGGCCCGGCCGGCCCCTCCGCGAGCGACGCCCGTGCTGCTGCTGCTGCTGACGACGGTGCTGGGTGCGGCTGCCGGGGCTTGGGGAGAGGACGCCGGCAACGCGCCCGGCCGCGAAACGCTGCAAGACGTGTGTGCGCGGGTGGTGGCCTGGGCCGAGGCGGCGGCCGACGGGGCGCCAGCAAACCCGGCAACGCCCGTGGCGGCGCTGGTGCGCGCATACCTGGAGACGGTCGTGGGAGCGGTGCAGAGTGGCTGAGACGGAGTGGCATTATGGAGGGTCTTTTGTTTGGGTGGCTTTCTGCGGTGGACATGTCTGATTGTACTTGTCTTATACTTGTTCCTATTCCACCGTCCCACGATGCACGGCGCCGGACCGGAGACTCGCCGCACGGCCCATTCGCAGAAATACGACACGTCGGGTGCGCTGACAGGAACGGTAAACACCGGCGTGCAAGACTCCGATTCCATTTGCGCTACAGCCCCTGCCCCAACGAAAACAACGCCCTGGTTTGTCCCACCGCAGCGGCCACAGAGCAAGACAAACTGCTCGGCCCAGCCCGCCGTGGCACCTACACGGCAGATCCGCCGGAGAGCTTGATGACTTGGCCTGGGGGTTAGCACTCTGCGAACGTGTCTGCACCAGACAACCAGGCAGCACCCACCATTGATCCACTCCCCCTCCGCGCTCACCAGCAGCGCCACCGCCCGCCCAATGTCCGCGGGCGTGCCCACGCGCTGCAGCGGACACGCCCGCGCGATGCCCGCCAGGACCGCCGCCGGCGCCATGGCGGCGTGGCCCCCCGGCACGTAGTGCCACGCGTTGGCGTCGAACATGTCCGTCTGCACGCCGCCCGGCGCAATGCAGTTGACCGTCATGCCGCGCGGGCCCGCGTCCACCGCCAGCGCGCGCGTGAAGCCCTCGACCGCCGCCTTGGACCCGGCGTACAGCGCGTGGTCCGGCACGCCCGTCAGCGCCGCCGCCACCGACGACGTCAGCACGATGCGCCCGCCCGCGCGCCCGTGCCGCAGCGCCTGCTGCGCGACGAAAAACTGCGCCCGGCAGTTGAGCGCAAACACGCGGTCGAACAGCGCCGGCGTCACCGCCAGCTCGTCCGCCCACGCCTCCATGCCGGCGTTGGACACGACAATGTCCACGCCGCCGAAGCGCGCAACGGCCGCCGCAAACAGCCGCGCCACCTCGGCCGGCTCGCTCACGTCCGCCTGCACGGCCACCGCCTCGGTCGCCTGCTGGCCCGGCGCCGCTGCCGTCGTCAGCGCCGCCACCACCTCGGCCGCCGCCGCCCCGCTGCGGCTGTAGTTGACCACCACGCGCGCGCCGCGCCGGCCCAGCTCCAGCGCAATGCCGCGCCCAATGCCGCGCCCGCCGCCAGTCACGAGCGCAACCTTGCCGGCGAGCGGGCGCGCGGCGGCCGCCTCGGGGGCAAGACCCGTCTCCGGAGCAGTAGGCTTCGTTGCTGTAGACATGTTGGTTGATGGCAAGAGGATGCGGAGAGGATGCGGACAGAAAGCCGCCAGCGACTCGGAAAGTCTGCTTTTTTATCTTGGTCTGTCGGACCACCCGCGCCGGACGCAACACACGGCCGCCTGCATGTCCGGACAGTTGCTGCCAGAGAGAAGGGACTGGCTCGCGTTCACGGGAACGAGACGACACGGGCATTTGGCTGGCTGCCGCACGGCTGTGGACACGCTGCACACGTCCTTCTTTTCGTTCTCTCTCCGTCTCTGCATCCACCCTACCCCTGCTCCCCCATCGGACATCCGAGAACGCTGAGCAAGGTCGTCGTCTCGTGTTACTGCTTTCCTTGTGTCTGATTGGCCGGCGTGTTCCGCCGTCCTTGTGTCTGATTGGCGCATCTGTGTTACACGCCGCGCTAGCCGCTTTGGGCGTTTCGATCGAACGCGGAATGAACTCTGTTTTCGTCTATTCAGTGCCGTTCGTATCTACCGTGCATCGATTCCTTCCCGGTTCCGCGCCAGAGCCAGCAGTTTGCATTTGAGCCCGTGGCTGAGCCGTGTTTGCTCCTGTCCGAGCCGCTCGGCGCCGTCGCGCAGGATCCCTGCGGGTGTTTGGTCGTCGTCGTCGTCGTCGTCGTCGTCGTCGTCCTTGTCATCGTTCTCCCACACGCTGTCAGCCCATAGGATGAGCACTGCACGGTATACTGCCACGCTCCACCAGACTGGTCGTGTGTCAGTTGGCATCTGCTGGAGCAGACGCAGGACATGACCGCAGTGGCCGGTGACTTCGCGGCGGTCAGCACCAAAGATCTGGCCACGATTGTCTCCCCTGCGGGCCATGTTCTCAATGGCCGGAACGTCTGCAACAACCGTTAGAACAACCGCATGGTAGAGCACGCGTGCATAGGTCATGTCGTCCTCATGGTCGTCCTCCGACGGGGCAAACGACGTGGCAAGGGCTGACCACCGGCTCAACAGCTCTTTCACGTCTTGTAGTTGCTGCAGTATGGATGCCCGAGAGAGAGAGCATGGAGTTGCGCTGTTGTCGGTGTCTTGTTCCTCCTCGTGATCAACAAACGTAGAAAGGATCTGGCGCAGCTGGAAAACAAGACCCTGCAGCGGATACAGCAGCAGACGCAGATGCTGGGCCGACAGGGCTGGCCGGTCCGCGAGTTTGTCGGGGCTGCGCAAAAACGAATGGAAGAGTGTCCGTAGGGATGGAGGACTGCTGTCATCCTTGGCCGCGGCCGCTTCCCGCCAGCACGCCGCCGAGGGAGCGCGCCACAGCGTATCATCGCAAGGCAGTGGACACCGCAGCGTGTCAATGCTCAGACCCGGTGCCGTGTCGTAAAACAGACACAGCTCCTGGTCGGCGAGCACCCAGCTGTAGACGAGTCTGGGGGTTAGCTTGGGCGGACCGACAAGAAAACAAGTCTTTCGTACCGGTGCTTTGCCTCCTGCCGTCGCCAGGCGTGCCATGCTTGTTCAAGGTCTGCGTTGGCATCGGGAAGATCTGGCTGTGGCTCGAGCAGGTCGGCGTGTTGCAGCATCTGCTGTGTCAGTCTCGCGCTGAACGCAAATCAAAGATCCAACATACCAGCAGAACGTTGCTGCGCCGCCCCAGCGCCGCGTCCATGCGCCCAGCATCGCCGCTCCAGGCGCCGAGCCGCGTGCCCAGCAGTGCGCAGAGCAGTGTTGTAGCGTCTGTTGGTACCATGCCGTCTGCTGTCAGGCCATCGAGCGCAACGAGCCCAGCTTCAGCGAGACCGTCGGCAGACAGCGGCGCGTCAGTCGTTGCTGCTGCACCCTGTGCCAGCAGCAGCAGCACGAGACACTGCTCGGCGTTGTCCTTGCTCAGGAGCAGTGCGTTGGGATCGGCTGCCAGCATCGGGTCAAAAACACTGCCGTCCAGGCTGCGGACGCCGGCACGCAACAACGCGTCAAGCACGGGCGCTGGCGGCAGCGTCTCTGCGTCCATACGGCCGTCTGGCACGCCCAGGGCACGGTGAATGGCAGTGCACAGCACGGTCTGCAGCGCATCGTAGGCCTGTGGTGTCAGGGGAGCGACAGAGGAGTCGGTGTCGGCCGGCTCTGTCCAATTCGTCGTTGTGTGCAACTGGCGCTGCAGCTGCAGCAGCATCGCTTCCCGGGCACGCCGACGGCCAGCAGCGGCAAACGGCGTGCAGCGAGCCAGCGGCCAGGCTGCTTCTCCAGAACGGCCCATCGGGGCTTCGGATGCGCTGTCCGCCGTCGCCGCGGCAGCACCGTCTGTCGACGGGGCCTGCAGCGCCTGCGGCGGCAGAAACAGGCCCACGCTCTCGCCATACCCGCCGTGGCCGTGCTCGCCCGCATCGGCACCGCCCCCCGCGCCCCCCGACCCGCTCCACGACAGAATGCTCGTCCCCCGCGTGTGCATCGGCGACGACGCCCACGACGACGACGACGCCGTCATGGGCTCCGACCCGGGCGACACGTCGCTGCACGGCGCCGGCACCAGGAACGGCTCGGGCGCCATGGGGGCCGTGGGTGCCGTGGGTGCCGTCTGCGTTGCCGGGGCTGCTGCTGCTGCTGAAGCTGCCGAGACCCCCATCGCAAAACTCAGCTGCAGCGGATTGGCGTACAGGTGCGTGCAGTCGTCCACCAGGCCGGCGGCGGCGGCGGCGGCGGCGGCGGCGGCGGCGTCCAGGTCTGTGTCCATGTCCATGGTGGCCAGGCCCAGCATGGGCGGCGGGTAGTCGGCCCAGACGAGGTCGGGGTAGCCGTTTGCGCCGCCAAAGGCGTCGTCCATGCCGGGGTACGCCGCCGCCCACGCATCGTCCATGCCCAGCGGTGAAGCCTGCTGCAGGCCGTCGGTGCCGGCGGCCGTCGTCGGATCTGCCGCCAGGCACAGGTCGTATGACGATGCGGCTGTGTCCTGTGCCAGCTGGGTTGGCAGCCCGCACGCATCGGCAAAGGAGAGAGCCGGCGCCGCGGCAGCGTTGTGTGGCTGCTGGCGATGCCGGTGGTAGTACGCCGGCGGGAGGGGGCACTGGGCCAGATCATACGTCGGCGTCAGCGGCACGGCCGGCGTGCTCCCCCCGCGCACCGCCGCCGCCTTGGACGACCGCCGCGCAAAGCGGGCGGCGCACGGCAGGCTCTTCTCGGCGCACCGCGCGCAGGGCACGCGCTTGTCGCAGCCGGTCTTGGCATTCGCGCAGTTCTGGCACGCAATCGGCGTGCGGCCGGCCACCGTCGCCACGGCGCCGCAGCCGGGAGCGCCGCCGCCGGGGCCGCCCGCCGTGCCGGGCAGCCGCTCGACGGGGTCGCGGGCCTCGTGGTACGTGGCGTGGTGCCGTTGGAGGAGGTCCCTGGGGTGAGTGTGAGTGAGTGCGAGTGAGTGTGAGTGAGTGTGAGGGAGTGTGAGGGCAGATGAAGATGAAAGTGCCCACCTCCGAGCAAACGACAGCTGGCACGCGCTGCAGCGGTGCGGCTTGACATTGGTGTCTGCGAGATCAGAACATGAACATAGTAAAGCAAGAAAAAGAAAAAAAGGAAAAAGAGGAAAAAAAAACCCACGGCTGGGAATGTGTCGCTCGAGATGTTCCTTGCGCGTGAAGCTCTTCCCGCAGTACGCGCAGAAAACCATGCTGGCTGCAGTGCACGGCCGTCTGTGGCCGTCGGCAGCTGCGCGGACGGGTCATGCAGCGGAGCAGGGGTAAGAAGGGAGGCAGTGAGGGAGAGAGCAGGAGACGAAAGACGACATGCAGACCGAGTGCGTAGCCATGAAGAGAAGGATGGGCTTCATATAAAAGCGGTCGTTGTCTCGATGGCGGCCGTCTCCATGTATGGAAAAAGGGGTGTGTATAAGACAATGCAGGACAGGGCTGGCCGGGGAGAAACGAAAAGAAAAAGAAAAAAAAAAGAAAAAAAAAGACGAAAAGAAGACCCAACCGTCCACACAACACCACGACAAAGAGAGCAATCAACACGGAGGCTGACGCCCTCGCGCGCACACGGCCAGCACACAACGACACAAGACGCCTGCGGCCCACCGGCGGGCTGACGGCGCGGCGTTGACTCGATCCGAAAGCGAGGTCGGGACAACGGTGTAGAACGGAAAGTATTTGGGTCTTTTTTTTTTTTTTTTTTCTTCCCACCATTCTTGGCAAGACATACAGCCGTCAGACAACCCGACCGCGCTGCAGAGCAAGGGTCTCGTTCAGCCGCGGGCACATCCAGGAGCCCATGGGGCAGCAAACAAGGAGACATGCTCCGTCCTGCATGGCCCGGGGACGAGAGACTGGAGCAGAGCAGAGGAGAGAAAAACGACCGGCTCGGAAAGACAGGCAGGCAGCAGGACGTTGCACAGAGACCAACACGAACGCCTCAGACGCGGGCCAATCAGTCGAGAGAGGTAGGTAGAGGGGAAAGGAAAAAGGAAACAAAAGAAAAAGAACCGAAAAAAAGAAACAAAGAGAAAACAAAAAAAGAAACAAAAAAAGAAACACAAAAAAAGGTGAGCAGCAGCACGGTCGTCCCGGCGTCTCGCCGGCCAGCTGGCGCGTGGTGCAGGAGCACGGAGGGCGCTGCCGTGCTGCCGTGCTGCCGTGGTCGGAGCAGGATACGAGCGGAATGGCGTCAGCGGGCAGACGACGGGCAGACGGCGGGCAGAGCAGACAAACGCAGGCGAGACGACCAGAATACGCGCTCGCACCGCACGGCAGCAGTGCCCGCCGGGCTGGCTGGCGGGCTGGCTGGCGGGCAGGAATCCTTGTCGGCGTCTCTGTCGGCTTCTCGTGCAGATACGAGGATGGGGGTGCGATTGTGCGATACAACCATACAACATACATACAACAAACAGCAACCCAGCAATGAACACCGACCGACCGACGACAACGACCAGGCAACCAAACAGCTCTCGCGCGGCACAGGCGGCCGCAGACACGACGCAGGCCTCGGTCGTCGTTCTTTTCGGCAAGGCACGAGCCTGGCTCAAGCTGTTTTTTTTTTTTTTTCTCTTTCTTTTTTTTTCTTTTGACCCTTCTTCCCGACTACACCAGGGAAACAGCCGCAGCTGCCCAAGCCCCGGCCTGCACAGACGCCGCCTGCTGGGCACCCGCCGTGCATGGCGCGTGGCTGCTGCGTGGGACCGTCTGTGCCTCGCGGGTGGTCTATAGTGTCTTTTTTTTTCTTTGATTTTTCCCGCGGCTACCTGCAGACGCCTATCTGTCCCCTCGACGATCGGGCGGCACGCAAGGCACACTTTCAGAACGAAGCGAGGCAGGGCGGTTCCCCCACGCCAGGCGAGACCAAGCACGAAAGCTATTTCCCGGGGGAGAAAGAAACAAAAGAAGATGAGAAATGGCGGGGAGTAGAAGAGAGCAGAAGAGACACGGACGAGACAACGGATCCGGCTATAATTAGAAACGCACACGGTCCTGTCGTTGGCATCTATGTTTATGTTCGCTGCTCTCGCGGGAGAAAGCAGGCGCCAATCGGCCGGGCAGAAGGTTGCACCATGTTCGGCGACCAGACGATGGCTGCCAACCTGGGAGAGAAAGAAGGAAGAGAAGAAAAAAAAATATAAATATAAATATGCAATATACCAGCAATAAAACACATCCCATGTGCAACGTCGTCCGTGAGACGGCACAATCGGCTCAGCCCTGGCAACACGGGCAGGCATTCTTTCTTTTCTTTCTTTCTTTCTTGAAAGACGGATATAGAAAAAAGATACACCAAAAAATAAAGACCCCTGCTCGTGGCGCCACAGGTGTCGCCTCGCGATAGTGTCGGCCGCCTCCCTCTGCGTGCGGCTGTGCGACGGCGGCCGCAAGACGATATGTCGTGGCCCTGGGCGTATGCGAGAACGAAAAGAAGAGGGACACAGGAGAGAGAAGAGAAAGAAGAGAAGCAGCCTGCCGGGAACGACGGCTTCGCTGCCGATCCGGTGCAGGGGTGGGAGGGATATACGGTATGCGGGAACGACGGCACCCGCGAGACCGACGCCAGAATGAACACGGGACAGACACACGTACAATCCATCAGCACGCAACACCTATGCCCTGCCCCAGAGACCAGGCCGGCAGCGTCGGCGCGTCTGACAGCAGGGCCCCTCTGCTGTCTGTGCTGCTGCTGCGTGTCTCGGTACTGTAGAGCACACTGCGGCCCCGTCGGGCGCAGCAGGGACGGCGGCAGAGACGGCAGCCGGGCTGAAGCCGGGACAGGGGCAGGGATGGAGACAGGAGAGACAACAGCAAGGATCACAGAGATGAGAGAAGAAGGTGAAGACGAAGAAGAAGCGTTCCCCAGGACTAAGCCCCGTTGCAAGGGGGGCCAGATACCACGGCGGCTGGGCACCCCTGGTCCTGGTCCTGGTCCTGGTCCTGGTCCGCGTCGTCCAGCTGAGTCGTTTTCCTTTTTGAATTATTATCCCTCTGAACACAAGGACAGAACAAAAGTAGGCTGCCCGCCGTGGCCTGCAGAGTGGCACCATGATGCGCCACTGCACCTCCTCTTCTTGGAAAACGAAAACCGCCGGCCTGCCGGTCCCCCGGGGAGGCGCGCTGAACGGCGACCAGGTGGTGGCGGTCCTGGCGGTCTTGGGGGGGGCGTCGATGCGCTTGAGCCCTGATCCGGTTACTCCAGCACCTGCGGCCGCGGCGACGTGTCGTTCTTTTCCTCTTCGCGCAGGCGCTCAATCAGCTTCCCGCGCAGAAAGTCGCTCAGGCCGAGTCTGGGGGTCAGCGGGAAAGCAAAGAAAACTGGAAAAATAAACAAAGCAAAGGAAGCAAAAGACGCACATCCCCTCGTTGGTCACCAGGCGGTACGTGCCCGACGGCTGGAAGTGGTCCAGGATCTGGCCGTGGCCGTCGACCTCCATGCTGCCAATGATGTCTTCGGGCCTGCCCTGTCAGTCGTCGCTGCTACCAGGCGTGGCGATGTTCAGTGCCTACCATGCAATGCGTCCATAGTCCGGCGGGTTGCGTGTCTGTCACGGGTCAGTCGGAGACGACAGCGTCGGTCCACCACAACTCACATCGCTCAGATGCACCCAGCCGCCAACGCCGCCGCCGCCAGAGCCGCCGTGGTGTCTGTCGTCGTCAGTCAGACGCGAAAAAAAAAAAAGAAAAAAAAACAGAGAGAGGGGGACCGGCACCCACGCTTCGCCGCTGGTGTCGCTGCTGCCCGCCCGGTTGAAGATTGCGCCGCCCGGCCCCGCAAACGCCAGCGCCTGGGCCTGCAGGTCCTTGTCCTCGGCCGCGTGGGCGCGCATCACGTCGTTGAGCAGCGCCAGGAAGCGCGGGTTGGCCGCAAAGGTGCGCGGCGTGGGCGGCAGCTCGGTCGCCGTGCCGAGGGCGGTCGCCGCGCAGGGCGGGTTCGTGTCCAGCAGGGTGAGCAGGTACGAGGGCGGCAGAGTGGCCAGGCGGAAGACGTTCTACGGTGTCAGACAAGCAGAGCAATCACGTAGAGCTGGGGGAGCAGAGAGCGAAAGAAAGCAGGAAAAGTCTACACACAATGTGAGGGTTTGTGGAGAGGACGCTGAAGCGCCGGCTGGCGGTCTGCCGTAAGAAACTGGCACCCACCCGGCCAGCCAGCCGGGGCCGCAGGAGCATCGGAGCAGCAGCCATTTCCCCCGCACGATGGTTGTTGTCGTCGTCGTCGTTGTTTGGCGGTCGAAAATTGCGTGGGGGGGGGGGACAGGAGCTTGCTTGACCGCGGGCGGTGTAGCGCGATTCTGCCGGCAAAACGACGCGCTTCTAAGACGCGTCAGGCGCGTCCCACGTTAAAGTGCTGCCACTACACAATTTGGCACGATAGACGACGACGACCACCACCACAGCAGACAAAAACGGCACAACACCCCCATGTTCTTTCTCTTCACCATCTCCCACGCCATCTGATATGACAGCCCACGCGGCATCCTCGGCCGCGCGGCTGAGCCCGCGCAAGCAGCGCCAGAGCCAGCCGCTGGCCGACGCGTTGTTCAACGGCGCTGCAGCCAAGACAGCAGCAGCAGCAGCAGCAGCAGCAGCGGCAGCACCTTCACATCCATCCGCCACCCCATCCGCCACACCAGCAGCAGACGTCTTCTCATCTTCGCCCGCCTTTGCCACTCCCCTACACCCGATGCGTCCGTTTGTGCCCGGCGCCGTGCCCGTCCGGCCAGCCCCCACGACGACGACGACGACGACGACGACGACGGCGACGACAGCCGCTCCCAAACCCGCCATCCTCCCCATCCTGCTCCCCCCCGCAACGCTGCGCCCGCTCGCGTTCCGCACCTTTACGAAAAAGCACAACCTCACGCTGACCGCGTCGGCGCTGCAGGCGCTGGCCACCTTTGTCGGGCGGCACTGCGGCTCGGGCTGGCGCGAGGAGGGGCTGGCGGAGCGCGTGCTGGAGGAGGCGGCGCGCAGCTGGAAGAAGCGCAACTGCGGGTTCATTGTGGACGGCGCCAGCCCGGAGCTCAAGGAGATCCTCAAGACGCTCGAGGGCAACATGCGCGGCGGACGCATCAGCAGCAGCAGCAGCAGCAGCGCGGCGGCGGCGGCACAGCAAAACCAGGCCCGCGCCGAGACGGCCGTGCCCGCCCTCGCGCGCCAGGACAGCCTGCTGCGGCTGGACGCGGCGCGCGAGGCGGACATTACCAACACGCGGCTGGGGCTGCGGCCGGCGGCGGCGGAGCCGGGCGCGCCGGGGCGGCCGCTGCTGACGCGGGACGACAGCCAGATGGGGACGAGCATGGAGGGGGGCAGTTCGAGCAACGTGGCCGGCGAGGCAGGCAACGGCGACGACGACGACGACGACGACGGCGACGGCGACGACGCGGCCGCGCTGCGGGATCCGCGGCAGTGGCTCAAGGTGGTGGACGCCTTTGCGCAGCCGCGCATGGTCTACAACGTGACGAAGAAGCACTTTGAGCGGTATGTTGTTCTCTTGGGCAGGATGGGGGCGTTGTCTCTCGTGTCCGACTAACCTACCTTGCAGCGACACCTCCAAGCGCTCGCTGCTCCCCAGCCCCGCGCACAAGACGGCCATGTTCCGCAACCGCTACAACGTCATCCACCAGCGCCTGCTGCGCAACGAGCTGTTCCAGAGCTCGGCCGTGGCCGAGGCGCGCGCCGTGTCGGCGACGGCGGCGGCCGGGGCGGGCGGCCTGCGCCAGACGCACAAGATCACGCCCATTGCCAACCTGCTGGGCCGCCACGGCTCGCACCACATGCTGCTGGGCATGCTGGTGGTGCTGCCGACGGGCGGGCTGGCGCTGTGCGACCTGTCGGCGTCGATTGCGCTGGACCTGGCGAGCGCCGTGGCCATCCCGCACGACGCCGCCTGGTTTGCGCCCGGCATGATCGTGCTGGCCGACGGCGTGTACGAGGAGGCCGAGGACCAGGCGGCCGGGCGCGGGCTCAACGGCACGACGGGCGTCGGCGGCACGCTGGGCGGGCGCTTCCAGGCCTTTTTCCTGGGGCAGCCGCCCAGCGAGACGCGCCGCGCCGCGCTCGGCATCAGCGGGCCCGACGGCGGCGGGCCCGACCACACGATCGGCGGCGGCTTTGGCTGGATCGACTTTCTCGGCGTCGGCAGCCACCGGGCCGTGGGCGCGCGCATGCGGCGGCTGGAGCAGCGGTTTCTGCAGCGGGCGGCGCGGGCGGCGGCGCGGCAGGAGGCGCAGGCGGAGGCGGAGGCGGCAGCGGAGGCCACGGCGAGGGAGAACGCGGGCCCGCAGGCCGTGGCGCCCACCCGCCACCGCGTCGTCGTGCTGGGCGAGCTGCGGCTGGACGAGCCGCGCACGCTGCAGGCGCTGCGGCGGGTGCTGGCGACGTACGCGGCGGAGCCGGCGGGCGCGACGCCCGTGGCGTTTGTGCTGGCCGGCAACTTTACGACGCACGCCGTCATGGCCGGCGGCGGCGCCAGCGGCGGCAGCATCGAGTACAAGGAGTGCTTTGACGCGCTGGCGGCCGCGCTGGCCGACTACCCGGCGCTGCTGCAGGCGGCGACGTTTGTGTTTGTGCCGGGCGACAACGACGGCTGGGTGTCGGCCTTCTCGGCGGGCGCCGCGGTGCCGCTGCCGCGCAAGCCGGTGCCGGAGCTGTTTACGTCGCGCGTGCGGCGCGCGTTTGCGACGGCCAACGCGGGGCGGGCGGCGCCAGGAGCGGGAGCGACGGGCGCCACCCCCGGCGAGGCCGTCTGGACGACGAACCCGAGCCGGCTGTCGCTGTTCGGGCCCAGCCACGAGATTGTGCTGTTCCGCGACGACCTGGCCGGGCGGCTGCGGCGCGCGGCCGTGCGGCTGGCGCGGCCGGAGGCGGAAACGGCCGACGCCATGGACGTGGACGGGGGGGGGGCGTCGGCAGGGGCGGCAGCAGGGATGACAGCAGGGACGGCAGCAGGGACGACAGCAGGGACGGCAGCAGGAGCAGGCACAACAGACCCCCTCCCCGACGACGTCCGCACCGCCCGCCGCCTCGTCAAGACCGTGCTCGACCAGGGCTACCTGGCGCCGTTCCGGCCCGGCATGCGCCCCGTGCTGTGGGACGCGGCCGGCGCGCTGCACCTGTACCCGCTGCCGACGGCGCTGGTGCTCGTGGACACGACGGCGCCGCCCTTTTGCGTCACGTACGAGGGCTGCCACGTGATGAACCCGGGCAGTCTGCTGGTGGCCGGGCGGCGGGGGACGGCGCGCTGGGTCGAGTACGCGGTTGGCCGGACGGGCGTGGTGCGGGAGTGTGCGTTTTAGAGATGTTTAGGGGGGGGTTAATGAACAAATTCGCGACGCTACATAGTTAGCCGTTGCCTGCCGCCGACGAGCCCCACGTCACGGAACTCTGCGATACGAAAGAACAACGATCCGGTTTCCACGTCATGCCGCCCGGCTTGTCTGTCTTTTACCGCCCTCGTCTTCTGTCCGCCTGCCGTTGCTTTTCCGCCGTTTCGCCCTTCTCGTCTCCCCCCACCGCAACCATGTCTGCCGCGCCGGCCCCCGTGCCCGTCGTGAGCCCCGACACCCCCACCGTCCAGCGCCGCTTTGCACCGCTCAAGGGCCGCACGCCCGGCCAGCCCGTGCCGCCGGCGCAGCAGCCCGTGCTCCGCGGCGTGGTCTTTGACGTCGACGGGACGCTCTGGTGCGTTCTCCCTTCGTCGCCATCCCCTTGCCCCCCCCCCGCTGACCCCCAGCCTCCCCCAGAACTACATGTTCGGCGAGATGCGCGCCGCCCTCGGCATCACCCCCGCCACCGACATCCTCGACCACATCTACGCCCTGCCCACGCCCGCCGCCCAGCACGAGGCCATGGAAAAGGTCCGCGCCATCGAGCGCCAGGCCATGGCCCGCCAGCAGCCCCAGCCGGGCCTCGCCCCGCTCATGGACTACCTCGCCGCCCGCGGCGTCCCCAAGGGCATCTGCACCCGCAACTTCGACACGCCCGTCCAGCACCTGCTCTCCACCTTCCTCGACGGCCACGCCTTCGCGCCCATTGTCACCCGCGACTTCCGCCCGCCCAAGCCCGACCCGGCCGGCATCCTGCACATTGCCCGCAGCTGGGGGTTGGTGCGGGGGGCAGCTGCCGCGCCCGCCTCGTCGTCAGGCGCCACCGCCGCCGACCCCGCCGCCGTGCAGGAGGAACTCAACGAGGAACGCGCCGAAGAGGGCGCCGCCGCCGCCGCCGCCGCCATCCCCGAGGCCGACGCGTCCGGCCTCATCATGGTCGGCGACTCCATCGACGACATGACCGCCGGCCGCCGCGCCGGCGCCGCCACCGTCCTGCTCGTCAACGACGCCAACCGCTACCTGGCCGAGCACCCCGACACCGACCTCGTCATCGACCGCCTCGACGACCTCGTCGACGTGCTCGAGAACGGCTTCGTCGGCCGCCCGGTCCCGCAGCTGGCGCGGTAGCCAACCGGCATCCGAAATCAAAAAAAAGTCACAAGCAATACGAGAGCAGGTAGTCCAAATAGAGGTATATAGTCCAATTCCAAAACAAAAAAGTCACAAGGCGTCATGCAAGGAGAAAGATAGATTTGAAAACAGGAAAAAGTACAGCAATCGACCGCGTAGGACGGAAAAGATAAATGACGGCGTATAAATCGAAAAGGCAAGCGGCTTCGGTGCAAATTTCAAACATACGAGAATGGTTCATGTCGTAAAAAGAGTTGTCATTTTGTTTTCTCTCGTTCCATCGCTTCGTGGCAAAAGATGCATGCATGCGCGCGGTCGTGGCTGTCTCATTTCGCTGGGTTGGCCGCATAGCCGGCCGGGTAGCCGCTCGAAGACGGCGTGTACACCGCCTGCTGGTAATGCTGGTGCGCTGCTTGCTGTGGCTGGTGCTCCTCATACTCCGCATACCGCTCCTGGTACCGCTCCGGGTGCCGCTCCACATACCGCTCCTGGTGCCGCTCCGCATACCGCTCCGCGTACTGATCCTGGTACTGCTCTGCATACTGCTCTTGGTATTGCCCCTGGTATGCATCCTGGTACTGCTGCTGCTGCTGCTGCTGCTGCTGCTTTTGCTGTTGTTGCTGCTGCTGCCGCCATCTCAGCTCCTCGGCTGTCTCCTTCTTCGGCGGTGGCGGCGGCGGGCCCGTCGCACGCGGGGCGGGACGAACAGGGAGGCTAAACGTCGTCGGCCGAGCGCCCGCACTGGCCGGCGGAACGGGTGGCCCGTTGGTGTGACCCGACGACAGCGACGAGGAAGCCACACGCGGGACCGACTCGTCCGTCGCTACTCGTGCCCCCAGTCCCGGATGTACAGCCTGTCCACTTGCGCGGCCAAGGCTGCCGAATCGGCCGTTGCTTGCCCCGGCGGAAGGACTGACGCCGACAGGGGCATTGGCGCTGGAGATCGTTGCGCTGCCCAGCCCGTTGCTGATGCCGGCACTGCTGAGCTCGGTACTCCGCGTGGGGGACCGGATCGGAACGCTGTGGCCGTGTTGGTCACGAGGGGACAGAATCTCGCCCACAATAGGTATCTCACCTGAGGTTGGCGTCTCCAGCGTGCGGTCGTCGCCGTGGATCGTTGCCGAGTCCAACGACCGCAGCAGGTCCTGCGTCGCCGGCGACAGCTGCGGTGCCAGGTGCGACTTGCGGTTATCCCTCTCCATCATGCCAACAGCCCATTCGCGCAGATCGACCGGCGTTCTCTTCGCCGCTTGGACAAACGGGTCACGCTCCTGAAACAAGGGATTGTTAGTATGGCGCAGAAAAGGGGCAGATACGGGCTCGTCGGCACGTACAAAGAGCTCCTGCGGCGTTGGCCGCTCGTTGGGGTCCTTGTAAAGACATCTCTGGATCATGTCCTCAAGAATCGCCGGGAAGGCATCGCTCTTGGGGAGCCGCGGCGCGGGTTCGTGCACAATCTGCTGCAGGAGATCAAGGATGCCGGCGGGCGCGCTCTCGGCGTCCGAGAGATGCTCGCTGGCGGCAAAGGGGAACTTTCCAATGGCCATCTCCATGATGGTCAGGCCAAAGCTCCACACGTCCGACTTGACTGTGTAGCGTTCGCCCTGGATGCGCTCGGGCGCCATGTACGTTGACGTGCCGACAAAGGTGTCGGCAATCGAGTTGATCAGCTCGCCGGAAACGCCGAAATCGCACAGCTTGATGTTGCCACGCGAGTTGACGAGGATGTTGGACGGCTTGATGTCGCGGTGCATAATGTGGTGCTTAACGTAGAGGTAGGTCAGGCCGCCCAGGGTGGCTTCGGCAATCTTGCCGAGGACGTCGACGCGGACGGGGCCGAACATGCGGGACACCCAGTCGAGGGATCTGTAGCACAAAGCCAAGGCGTCAGCAGAAGCATTCTTTGTGCCTGCCTTTGCAGCAGAGAAACATACCCAACATCCATGTTCTCCATGCACATGATTACATCGTTGTTGTCGTTGAGGAATGAGCCGTAAAAGGTCACAATGTACTCTGAATGGCAGTCACGCATAATCTGCAGCTCACGCACGATGCGCTTGCGCATCTCCTTCTTGGCCTCGACATGGATGACCTGGCGGGCAAAGGCTGCGTCAGCACACAAAGCCAGCTGGGAAAGGAAGTTGAGCTAAATACGGAACGCACCTTGCGGGCAATGATCGTGTCCGTGGGGATGTGCCGGACTTTGCTGACGGTGCCACCGTTGCCCGAGCCGATCTCCTTGATAAACTCGAGGTCGCTGGGACGCAGGTCCAGGTTGTATTCGATGCCGATCTCAAGCTTCTCCGTCTGGTCGTCGCGGGCCGTCTCGGCCGTCGGCGGCGGCTTGGGTGCGGCAGGCGTCAGGGCGAGGCCCTTGACGTTCTTTCGCTTCATAGAGCGAGGGGCGAACGGGTCGGCCATGGCGAGAGAGAAAGCAGGCGAGATCGAAAAGACGTAGGTGGTGTGGCGTTGCGTGGCGTGGTCGAAATAGGGGAGGCTGCGGCGGGCAGCAGCGGGGGAAGGTGAGGGGGGGGAAGGCGTACGGGGAGGGAAAGAGAGGTCTGGGTCTGGACGGCGAGGGAAGGAAGGAGCAACAGAGAACACGGCCGGAAAACGTGAACAGTTGCACAGAGAAGAAAGGAGCGATGCACGCAGGAGAAAGGCTGCCAAAAAAGGAGATTGGCGTGGTGGGCAAAGCACGTCTGGGACAAACCGGGAAGGAGGGGTGGAGGTGGAGGAGCGAGCAGGGATTCCATTCAAACACGTCGAAACGGTCATTCCCCCACTTTTCAGGAGGGTCCCAGCGCTCCCCCAACTCCCCTGTGTCAAAGCTGTCTTGGTTGGCGCCCGGGCGGCTCGACGCCACAGTGAGCGCCACAGCGTCTCCGCAAGGCCCTCTGTGCCTGGCATCCTGGCTTCTGCTAGACTTAGTGGCCGTGTGGGCGCCACTAACCGTATAAGAGGCCGTAGCAGTGCTTTGTGCCTGATCTCGTGCTATGGCGTGCTGCCCGGCTTGCAGGTCTTTGTCCGATTTCCCCTCCCCCTCAGCCCAGCTTCCTGTATTGTCCTTTTTCTTCACTCCTACCACACTTCTTCTCATCTCTTGCACTGCTTCTCCGTATCTGCTTGCCTCTTTCGCTGCAACCAACCGCAAAAATGGCCTCCACTTCGCTGTATGACGTCTACTATGACACGTTCTACCGTGGCCTCAAGACCCTGGCCAGCCTTCTCGACGAGGCCGAGAAGTACGCCAAGGAGAAGGGCCAGGACCCCAACACCTTTGTCACGGCCACGCTCATTGAGGACATGAAGCCCCTCAGCTTCCAGGTCTTCATTGCCACGACCGTGGCGCGCAAGGCGGCGCTGGGCATCCGCGGCGCTCCCGTCGACCTGCTGCCCGACGACGACACCACGCTGGCCGCGCTGAAGTCCCGCGTGCAGAAGACGCTGGACCTCGTCAAGGGCACGACGGCCGCGGACTTCCAGGGCAAGGACGGCGAGGTGACGGACCTGTTGTACGTATCTCTGGTTTCCTCTGCCGATGCTGCACAATACTAATCCACAACAGTGCGCCGAAGCGTACGCTCAAGGACTCGCTCCTTCGCATTGCTGTGCCCAACTTCTTCTTCCACCTGCAGACGACGTACAGCATCCTGCGTGCGCGTGGTGTGCCGCTGGGCAAGAAGATCTACCTGTGGAACTTCCGCGATGCCGAGTAACCTGCTCATGGCACCGGAAATCAGACTCTAGAGCTGGCATGGTCCATGGACCCCGAGTAGATAGGCAAAATAGAAAATCAAAAGGAGTGACAGTTTTCTATGCAATTCTCTGCTCATTTGAGTGATTTCTTTTAGAATACTACACGCATTACCTTGACGACTTACATCTTTGTTCAGCGTGCAGATGTATGCCCCTCTGCAACTTTAACCTTTACAAGCGCCTGTATTTACAAATTTGGGTTTACTTTTTATCAAATGCAATGTTTTATTTTTTAACAAACAAAATACATTCATTGAACAGCTTGTGTTGAAGGATTGAACGCATGAAAGATTTCACACACTCTGGGCTGCCGCGTGCGCAACTGCCAAACAGTGGGGACGGCGCACCATGCTATATAGCCAAGACTAATACTATCATTTTTTGCCTTCGGGCATTTGGTCAATTTGAAACGATAGTACGTTCTACCCCGCTGTCCGCTCCGTTCGAACCACGAAAAAAACAGTTGCTAACAACCCTATAGCAGAGAAGATTAGCATGGCCCCTGCACTAAGGATGACACGCTCAATCAAAGAGAAGCTACCAATTTTTTTTTGGCCGTTTTGCAGAGCGTCGTAGAAGGCTTCGACATCTTTTCGCTCGTCTGGTTTCCTTTTTTTTGCTCCTTTATTACTTTTCGCGATGTAAATGAGTTCAAAAATCCTCACTGCGCTTCAAACGTGCCTGGTTGGCATTGTTTGCAATCGTTTTACTGTATTCTTCCTTTATTTACTTTTGATCCAGTGCCTATTTACACAGACTCCACGCGCTGCACGACCACGGCCGTCGCGGCACCGCCGCCGTTGCAGATGGCCGCCACGCCGTACTCGCCCGGCTTCAGCTGGTGCAGCAGCGTGACCAGGATGCGCGAGCCGGAGCTGCCGAGCGCGTGGCCCAGCGAGATGGCGCCGCCCAGGGGGTTGACGACGGCGTTGCTGAGGCCGAGGATCTTCTCGTTGGCCTTGATGACGGCGGCAAAGGCCTCGTTGAACTCCCAGATGGCGACCTGGTCCTTGGTGATGCCGGCGCGCTCGAGGGCGATGGGCACGGCCTTGGCGGGCGCAATGGGGAAGTCGATGGGGTCGACGGCGGCGTCGGCGGTGCCGGCGATGCGGGCCAGGACGCGTGACGAGCCGCCGTACGCGCGGGCCAGCTCGGCGTTGCCGAGGACGAGCGCGGAGGCGCCGTCGTTGAGCGTGGACGAGTTGGCGGCGGTGACGGTGCCGGTACCGTCGCGCACAAAGGCAGGCTTGAGCGTGGGCACCTTGTCCGGGTTGACGTCGTTGAAGCCCTCGTCAGTGTCGACGACGGTCTCCTTCTTGCGGCGCTTGTCGGTGATGGTGACGGGCGCAATCTCCTCGGCAAAGGCGCCGCTGGCCCAGGCGTCCTGGGCGCGCTTATACGACTGCAGGGCGTAGGCGTCCTGCTCCTCACGCGTGATGCCCTGGACCTTGACGGTGTTCTCGGCGCAGATGCCCATGTGGAACTGGCCGTAGACGTCGGTCAGGCCGTCCTTGATCAGACTGTCCTCCATCTGGACGTGGCCAAAGGCCGGCAGGCCGCTGGCGCGCGGCACGTAGTACGGCGCCTTCGACATGCTCTCCATGCCGCCGGCAATCTGGGCGCCGCCGAGCCCGAGCTGGATGTTCTGCGCGGCCAGCGCGACAGCCTTGAGCCCGGACGCGCACACCTTGTTGACGGTCGTGGCCTCGACCGACGACGGCAGCCCGGCGAAGAGCGTGGCTTGCCGCGCGGGCGCCTGGCCGACGGACGCCTGCAGCACGTTGCCAAAGTACACATCGGTGATCTTCTCGACCGGCACGCCCGACTTGGCAATGGCCGCCTTGATGGCGACGGCGCCGAGCTGGGGGGCCGAGACGTTGACAAAGGCGCCGTTAAACTGTCATGTTAGGTGCGCTGACGGTGAGAAAGCGAAGCAAGGGAACACACCTTGCCGGTTGGTGTCCGCGCAGCGCTCAGAATGTAGGCCTCCTGGACTTCCCGACGAAGTGCCGAGTACACGGAAAACGACCGTGGGGTTGCGGTGGCGGCGCGGCAGCAGCGGGCCACCGACGGGCGGGCTCGTTGGAAGTTCATTGCGGCAGAGTGTGGCGGCAGTTTGTCTGGCAAAACAAAAGAGAAAAAAAATAAGAGGGTGAGACAAGAAGAGGTGCGAAAGAAAAGCGGGAGGAATGGAAAGCGGCAGCGGCAGCGGCAGCAGCAGCGGGAAAGCGCAGCTGTGTGAACCTCGGGCCAAATGCCCACGTGCAAAGTCCGGTGCTAGCCGAAAACGCAGCGACAGGACCACCGGTGACGGCCCTGCAGGACGGAGGCGCTGCCCACCCCAGATCGCGGGGGCGAACGTCTATTTTCGTATCGATTCTCGCGTCAGCTTGCTCCCTTTCCCGGGGACGAATTATGAAGCCGGCCTTGTCGACGCGCCCGGCGAGACTGCCCTGCCGATCGTGGCCAGCTGCGGCGGCTGCGGCGGCGTGCGGCGAAAAACGCATCACGTGCCGCTTGATTTCCAATGGGCGGGAGGGGAGGCGAACCGTGGTTGGGCAGCGCCACTTCGCGGGCCCGTTCAGCGCTTTCTCGCTCCGCCGTCATCGGTCCCCGTTTTCCCATCTCGTGCAGCCGACGCCCATTTTCTGATTATCGATCATCGACATCGGCTCTGTGTCCGTGCTCTGCCGCCGAAAACCCCCCCTGCTTTCCTTCTACAGCGCTTTGTTGCGCCCTCTGCTCTGCCGCCATGTCTACGGCCGCTCGGCGCCGTTTGATGCGTGACTTCAAGGTGCGCCCGCCCTGCTGTTCTTCTCGTTGCGATGGAGCCTGGGCCCTGAACATGACACTGACCTCGTTTCCAGCGCATGCAAACCGATCCTCCTGCCGGCGTCTCTGCTTCACCCCTCCCAGACAATGTGATGACGTGGTGAGTGGTCTTTGTACCGAGGGATACCGGTTTTCGGACAGGAACTGATCCTTTCTTTCTCCCCCAGGAACGCCGTCATTATCGGCCCGGCCGACACACCGTTTGAAGACGGCACATTTCGCCTGGTGATGCAGTTCGAGGAGCAGTACCCGAACAAGCCGCCGGCCGTCAAGTTCATCAGCCCCATGTTCCACCCCAACGTGTACGCGACGGGCGAGCTGTGTCTGGACATCCTGCAGAACCGGTGGAGCCCGACCTACGACGTGGCTGCCATCCTGACGAGTATTCAGAGGTGTGTGTGAACTTGCCTCTCTTCCCCTTGTGGCCTTCCGACGCACTCACTGACCACCTCCCAGTCTCCTGAACGACCCCAACACAAGCTCGCCAGCCAACGTCGAGGCGTCAAATCTGTACAAGGACAACCGCAGAGAATACCACAAGCGCGTGCGGGAAATGGTGGAGCGGAGCTGGGAAGAGTGAAGAGCGAACCGGCCGCGGGACCGGGCGGTGAGAAGGGGGCACTCCCCGCCACTCGCCGTCTCTGCTCGCGTGTTTCCTATGGGTTGGGTATGGTTCTACATCGTCACTACTTGCATTCGCATTATTCCCTCCGTCGTCGGTCTGGGTGCTGTGGCCGTTTCCGGGCATTGTCGACGTCCCTGGACGCCTCACGGCCGTTGCATGTCCAGCGCCACACGTGCCCCTTTGCCGCACACGGCTTGCCTCGCCTCCTCAGGCCGCAGCGGTCGAAACAAAAAGGCACAGCCAATGGTATCTGTGCATTCTGTTTTCTTATATGTATGGATTAGAAACGATTTGACAGCGAATGAGTTCAAGGCACTCGTCCATGATCATCCAACATGCACTGTGCATTGACTAAGCCGGGCGTTTTGTTTCACATGGCATGAACGTAGGTCGTGGCACGACAGGGTGTTCGCTCAGAGAGTCAGTTTTCGATTGTCGCGTCATCGTAGGCGAGGTCTCTGCTTGGATGTCAGTTTTCTTTTACAAGTATCTCTCCTTGCCCAGTCCTCGGTCTAGACAACGGCGCTGTAGCCTAGCCTGTATTAGGCCGTATTAGCCTGTAACTTGGGGGGGGGAGCACCCTGACGCACTAGCGCGTTAGGGGGTCTTTTCGTCAGGCATGCCCGCCAGGAACGGTAAACACACCTTACCCTACCGGACGCGCCTGTCGTCAACACACTGAGGAGGGGCCCCCAATTTTGATGAGAGCACCAACCAACCATCCCACAATCGCGACACCCTCGATTTTCCTCCCCCCCCCCTCGAACCACACGCCCCTCTCCCCCCCCCTGTCCGTCCAGCTTTGCGTGCCGTGAACGGTTGGTGGTGCAGGTTCTCTTTCTCGTGTGCTTTTGGTTGCTTCTCTTTTTTTGCCGGTACTTTTTGTCTCCGGCCGACCGCTTTTCCTCCCTCCCCGCCCTTTCGTGTTTCAGAAGACGTCCATCCGCGGATCTGCGAGCCTGGTTTCTTCAAGGCCCGTCCGTCCCTTCTCACAGCCGGCCCGTTGCATCTTCCACTGCTTCGTCTCTTTCCGTGTCGATCCCGCGTCCTGCTTGACCGGCCACCCACCGGCGGGCGGGGGGGGGGGGGGGGGGGGGGGGGGGGGGGGGGGGGGGGGGGGGGGGGGGGGGGGGGGGGGGGGGGGGGGGCC